>CANPUZ010000109.1:0-225000 GCA_947579665.1 Sympetrum striolatum
CATTTATTTCCTCCTTGTATTTTCACATTTTATAGAGGTATGATTGAAAAAAGTTGCGAAAATGGATAATGTCGCCAAAATTTCAATTTTTATCCAACATTTCGCCCTTATGCTCGTTAATTTCTCGATCTATGATCAAAAAAAATGTTCGAAATTGGTTCTGTTCGGACAAACAGATGTACGGACGAACAGACGCATGGACGAACAGACGCACAGACGAACAGACGCACGGACGAACAGACGTACGGAAGAAAAGTCGCACGGACGAACAGACGCACAGACGAACAGACGCACGGACGAACAGACGCAAGGACGAACAGACATACGGATGAACAGACGTATGGACGAACAGACAAACGGACGAACAGTTGCATGGACGAACAGACGCACGGACAAACAGATGCACGGACGAATAGACGCATGAACGAACAGACGCACAGACAAAAAGACGCACGGACAAACAGACTTACGGACGAACAGACGCACGGAAGAACAGACGCACGGACGAACAGACGCACGGACGAACAGATGCACGGACAAAAACACGCACGGACGAACAGACTCACGGACGAAGAGACGCACGGATGAACTGACGCTCGGACGAACAACCACACGAACGAACAGATGCACGGACGAACAAACGCACGGACGAACAGACGCAAGGACGAACTTTATTTTCGTCATTTTATCGAGTTATGATCTAAAAAAGGTAAAAAACGAATGATTTCACCGATATTTCATTCTTGTTCATTTATTTCCTCCTTGTATTTCGACATTTTAGAGAGGTATGATTGAAAAAAGTTGCGAAAATGGAAAATGTCACCAAAATTTCAATTTTTATCCAACATTTCGCCCTTATGCTCGTTAATTTCTCGATCTATGATCAAAAAAAATGTTCGAAATTGGTTCTGTTCGGACAAACAGATGTACGGACGAACAGACAAATGGACGAACAGACGCACGGGCGAACAGTCGCACGGATGAACAGACGCACAGATGAACAGACGCACGGACGAACAGACGCACAGACGAACAGACGCACTGACGAACAGACGCACGGACGAACAGACATACGGATGAACAGACGCACGGAAAAACAGACGCACGGATGAACATACGCATGGACGAACAGTCGCACGGACGAACAGTCATACGGAAGAACAGACGCACGGACGAACAGACGCACGGAAGAACAGACGCACGGTCGAACAGACGCACGGATGAACAGACGCATGGACGAACAGACGCACAGACGAACAGACGCACGGTTGAACAGATGCATGGACGAACAGACGCACGGACGAACAGACTCACGGACGAACAGACGCACGGACGTACAGACGCACGGACGAATAGACGCACAGGTGAACAGACGCACGGACGAACAGACGCACGGAAGAAAAGTAGCACGGACGAACAGACGCGCAGACGAACAGACGCACGGACGAACAGACGCAAGGACAAACAGACATACGGATGAACAGACGTATGGACGAACAGACAAACGGACGAACAGACGCACGGACGAACAGTCGCACGGACAAACAGATGCACGGACGAATAGACGCATGAACGAACAGACGCACAGACAAAAAGTCGCACGGACAAACAGACGCACGGACGAACAGACGCACGGACGAACAGACGCACGGACGAACAGACGCAATGACAAACAGACATACGGATGAACAGACGCATGGACGAACAGACAAACGGACGAATAGACGCACGGACGAACAAACGCACGGACGAACAGACGCTCGGACGAACAGACGCACGGACGAACAGACGCACGGAAGAAAAGTCGCACGGACGAACAGACGCACAGACGAACAGACGCACGGACGAACAGACGCAAGGACGAACAGACATACGGATGAACAGACGCATGGACGAACAGACTAACGGACGAACAGACGCATGGACGAACAGACGCACGAACGAACAGACGCACGGACGAACTGACGCACGGACGAACAAACGCACGGACGAACAGATGCACGGACAAAAATACGCACGGACGAACAGACTCACGGACGAACAGACGCACGGATGAACAAACGCACGGACGAACAGACGCAAGGACGAACTTTATTTTCGTCATTTTATCGAGTTATGATCTAAAAAAGGTAAAAAACGAATGAACTCACCGATATTTCATTTTTGTTCATTTATTTCCGCCTTGTATTTAAACATTTTAGAGAGGTATGATTGAAAAAAGTTGCGAAAATGGATAATGTCACCAAAATTTCAATTTTTATCCAACATTTCGCCCTTATGCTCGTTAATTTCTCGAGCTATGATCAAAACAAATGTTCGAAATTGGTTCTGTTCGGACAAACAGATGAACGGACGAACAGACGCACGGACGAACAGACGCACGGACGAGCAGTCGCATGGATGAACAGACGCACAGACGAACAGACGCATGGACGAACAGACGCACAGACGAACAGACGCACTGACGAACAGACGCACGGACGAACAGACATACGGATGAAAAGACGCACGGAAAAACAGACGCACGGATGAACATACGCATGGACGAACAAACGCACGGACGAACTGAATAATGAAAGAAAAATCGCTTGGACGATCTGACGCCCGGTCGAACCTTATATTCGTCATTTTTTTAAGGTTTGATCGTAAAAAGCTATGAAACGAAATAATTCACCGATATTTCAATCTTGTTTCTCTTAATCGCCCCTATTTTCGTAATTTTAGCGAGGTATGATCGGAAAAAAATTTCTAAATCGGACAATTTCACCAAATTTATATTTAATCCAATATTTTGCCCTTATTTTTATTATTTTCAAAACGTATGACCGAAAAAAGTTTCGAAAACGGTTCTGTTCGGACAAACAGATCTTCATCTGTTTGACGAACAGACGCATGGACAAAAACACGCACAGACGAACAGACGAACGGATGAACAGACGCATGGATGAACAGACGCACGGACGAACAGACGCACCGACGAAAAGACGCACGGACGAACAGACGCGCGGACGAACAGACACACGGATGAACTGACGCACGGATGAACAGACGCACGGACGAACAGACGCATGGACAAACAGACGCATGGACAAACAGACGCACGGACAAACAGACGCACGGACGAACACACGCACGGACGGACAGACGCACGGACGAACAGACGCACGGACGAACCGACGCACAGACAAACAGACGCACGGACGAACAGACGCACGGATGAACAGACGCACGGATGAAAAGACGCACGGACGAACAGACGCATGGACAACAGACACACGGACGTACAGACGCACGGACAAACAGACGCACGGACGAACACACGCACGGACAAACAGACGCACGGATGAACAGACGCTCGGACGAACAGACGCATGAACGAACAGACGCACGGACGAATAGTCGAACGGATGACAGACTAACGGACGAACAGACATTCGGACGAACAGACGCACGAACGAACTGATGCACGGACAAAAAAACACATGGACGAACAGACGCATTGATTCAACAGACACATGGACGAACTGACGCACGGACGAACAGACGCAAGGACGAAGAGACGCAGGGACGAACAGACGCACGGACGAACAGACGCACGTACAAACAGACGCACGGACAAACAGATGCGTGGACGAACAGACGCACGGACGAACAGACGCACGGACAAACAGACGCACGGACGAACAGACGCACGGTCGAACAGACGCACGGTGGAGCAGACGCATGGACGAACAGACGCACAGACGAACAGACGCACGGATGAACAGAAGCATGGTCGAACAGACGCACGGACGAACAGACATACGGATGAAAAGACGCACGGACGAAAACACGCACGGAAGAACATATGCATGGACGAACAGACGCACGGACGAACAGACTCACGGACGACCAGACGCACGGACGTACAGACGCACGGACGAACAGACGCACTGACGAACAGACGCACGGACGAACAGACATACGGATGAACAGACGCACGGAAGAACAGACGCACGGATGAACATACGCATGGACGAACAGACGCACGGACGAACAGTCATACGGAAGAACAGACGCACGGACGAACAGACGCACGGAAGAACAGACGCACGGTCGAACAGACGCACGGATGAACAGACGCATGGACGAACAGACGCACAGACGAACAGACGCACGGATGAACAGATGCATGGACGACCAGACGCACGGACGAACAGACATACGGACGAACAGACGCACGGACGTACAGACGCACGGACGAATAGACGCACAGGTGAACAGACGCATGGACGAACAGACGCACGGAAGAAAAGTCACACGGACGAACAGACGCACAGACGAACAGACGCACGGACGAACAGACGCAAGGACAAACAGACATACGGATGAACAGACGTATGGACGAACAGACAAACGGACGAACAGACGCACGGACGAACAGACGCACGGACAAACAGATGCACGGACGAATAGACGCATGAACGAACAGACGCACAGACAAAAAGACGATCGGACAAACAGACGCACGGACGAACAGACGCACGGACGAACAGACGCACGGACGAACAGACGCAATGACAAACAGACATACGGATGAACAGACGCATGGACGAACAGACAAACGGACGAATAGACGCACGGACGAACAAACGCACGGACGAACAGACGCTCGGACGAACAGACGCACGGACGAACAGACGCACGGAAGAAAAGTCGCACGGACGAACAGACGCACAGACGAACAGACGCACGGACGAACAGACGCAAGGACGAACAGACATACGGATGAACAGACGCATGGACGAACAGACTAACGGACGAACAGACGCATGGACGAACAGACGCACGGACGAACAGACGCACGGACGAACTGACGCACGGACGAACAGACGCACGGACGAACAGATGCACGGACAAAAATACGCACGGACGAACAGACTCACGGACGAATAGACGCACGGATGAACAAACGCACGGACGAACAGACGCAAGGACGAACTTTATTTTCTTCATTTTATCGAGTTATGATCTAAAAAAGGTAAAAAACGAATGAACTCACCGATATTTCATTTTTGTTCATTTATTTCCGCCTTGTATTTAAACATTTTAGAGAGGTATGATTGAAAAAAGTTGCGAAAATGGATAATGTCACCAAAATTTCAATTTTTATCCAACATTTCGCCCTTATGCTCGTTAATTTCTCGAGCTATGATCAAAAAAATGTTCGAAATTGGTTCTGTTCGGACAAACAGATGAACGGACGAACAGACGCACGGACGAACAGACGCACGGACGAGCAGTCGCACGGATGAACAGACGCACAGACGAACAGACGCACGGATGAAAAGACGCACAGACGAACAGACGCACTGACGAACAGACGCACGGACGAACAGACATACGGATGAAAAGACGCACGGAAAAACAGACGCACGGATGAACATACGCATGGACGAACAAACGCACGGACGAACTGAATAATGAATGAAAAATCGCTTGGACGATCTGACGCCCGGTCGAACCTTATATTCGTCATTTTTTTAAGGTTTGATCGTAAAAAGCTATGAAACGAAATAATTCACCGATATTTCAATCTTGTTTCTCTTAATCGCCCCTATTTTCGTAATTTTAGCGAGGTATGATCGGTAAAAAATTTCTAAATCGGACAATTTCACCAAATTTATATTTAATCCAATATTTTGCCCTTATTTTTATTATTTTCTAAAGGTATGACCGAAAAAAGTTTCGAAAACGGTTCTGTTCGGACAAACAGATCTTCATCTGTTTGACGAACAGACGCATGGACAAAAACACGCACAGACGAACAGACGAACGGATGAACAGACGCACGGACGAACTGACGCACGGACGAACAGACGCACGGACGAACAGATGCACGGACAAAAATACGCACGGACGCACAGACTCACGGACGAATAGACGCACGGATGAACAAACGCACGGACGAACAGATGCAAGGACGAACTTTATTTTCTTCATTTTATCGAGTTATGATCTAAAAAAGGTAAAAAACGAATGAACTCACCGATATTTCATTTTTGTTCATTTATTTCCGCCTTGTATTTTAATATTTTAGAGAGGTATGATTGAAAAAAGTTGCGAAAATGGATAATGTCACCAAAATTTCAATTTTTATCCAACATTTCGCCCTTATGCTCGTTAATTTCTCGAGCTATGATCAAAAAAAATGTTCGAAATTGGTTCTGTTCGGACAAACAGATGAACGGACGAACAGACGCACGGACGAACAGACGCACGGACGAGCAGTCGCACGGATGAACAGACGCACAGACGAACAGACGCACGGATGAAAAGACGCACAGACGAACAGACGCACTGACGAACAGACGCACGGACGAACAGACATACGGATGAAAAGACGCACGGAAAAACAGACGCACGGATGAACATACGCATGGACGAACAAACGCACGGACGAACTGAATAATGAATGAAAAATCGCTTGGACGATCTGACGCCCGGTCGAACCTTATATTCGTCATTTTTTTAAGGTTTGATCGTAAAAAGCTATGAAACGAAATAATTCACCGATATTTCAATCTTGTTTCTCTTAATCGCCCCTATTTTCGTAATTTTAGCGAGGTATGATCGGTAAAAAATTTCTAAATCGGACAATTTCACCAAATTTATATTTAATCCAATATTTTGCCCTTATTTTTATTATTTTCTAAAGGTATGACCGAAAAAAGTTTCGAAAACGGTTCTGTTCGGACAAACAGATCTTCATCTGTTTGACGAACAGACGCATGGACAAAAACACGCACAGACGAACAGACGAACGGATGAACAGACGCATGGATGAACAGACGCACGGACGAACAGACGCACCGACGAACAGACGCACGGACCAACAGACACACGGATGAACTGACCTACGGATGAACAGACGCACGGACGAACAGACGCATGGACAAACAGACGCATGGACAAACAGACGCACGGACAAACAGACGCACGGACGAACACACGCACGAACGGACAGACGCACGGACGAACAGACGAACGGACGAACCGACGCACAGACAAACAGACGCACCGACGAACAGACGCACGGATGAACAGACGCACGGATGAACAGACGCACGGACGAACAGACGCATGGACAACAGACACACGGACGTACAGACGCACGGACAAACAGACGCACGGATGAACACACGCACGGACAAACAGACGCACGGATGAACAGACGCTCGGACGAACAGACGCAGGAACGAACAGACGCACGGACGAACAGTCGAACGGATGACAGACTAACGGACGAACAGACATTCGGACGAACAGACGCACGAACGAACTGATGCACGGACAAAAAAACACATGGACGAACAGACGCATTGATTCAACAGACACATGGACGAACTGACGCACGGACGAACAGACGCAAGGACGAAGAGACGCAGGGACGAACAGACGCACGGACGAACAGACGCACGGACAAACAGACGCACGGACAAACAGATGCGTGAACGAACAACCTCACGGACGAACAGACGCACGGACAAACAGACGCACGGACGAACAGATGCACGGTCGAACAGACGCACGGTGGAGCAGACGCATGGACGAACAGACGCACAGACGAACAGACGCACGGATGAACAGACGCATGGACGAACAGACGCACGGACGAACAGACATACGGATGAACAGACGCACGGACGAACAGACGCACGGAAGAACATATGCATGGACGAACAGACGCACGGACGAACAGACTCACGGACGAACAGACGCACGGACGTACAGACGCACGGACGAACAGACGCACAGGCGAACAGACGCACGGACGAACAGACGCAAGGAAGAAAAGTCGAACGGACGAACAGACGCACAGACGAACAGACGCACGGACGAACAGACGCAAGGACGAACAGACATATGGATAAACAGACGCATGGACGAACAGACAAACGGACGAACAGACGCACGGACGAACAGACGCACGGACAAACAGATGCATGGACGAACAGACGCATGAACGAACAGACGCACAAACAAAAAGACGCACGGACAAACAGACGCACCGACGAACAGACGCACGGACGAACAGACGCACGGACGAACAGACGCAAGGACGAACAGATGCACGGACAAAAACACGCACGGACGAACAGACTCACGGACGAATAGACGCAAGGACGAACTTTATTTTCGTCATTTTATCGAGTTATGATCTAAAAAAGGTAAAAAACGAATGTATTCACCGATATTTCATTTTTGTTCATTTATTTCCTCCTTGTATTTTCACATTTTATAGAGGTATGATTGAAAAAAGTTGCGAAAATGGATAATGTCACCAAAATTTCAATTTTTATCCAACATTTCGCCCTTATGTTCGTTAATTTCTCGAGCTATATTAAAAAAAAATGTTCGAAATTGGTTCTGTTCGGACAAACAGATGTACGGACGAACAGACGCATGGACGAACAGACGCATGGACGAACAGACGAGCAGACGAACAGACGCACGGACAAGCAGACGCACGGGCGAACAGTCGCACGGACAAACAGACGCACGGACAAACAGACGCACGGACGAACAAACGCACGGATGAACAGACGCACGGATGAACAGACGCACGGATGAACAGACGCATGGACAACAGACACACGGACGTAAAGACGCACGGACAAACAGACGCACGGACGAACACACGCACGGACAAACAGACGCACGGACGAACCTTATTTTCGTCATTTTATCGAGGTATGATCTAAATATGGAAAAAAAATGAATACACCGATATTTCAATCTTGATCATCTATTTATCCCTTACTTTTCGTCATTTTAGAGATGTATGATTGAAAAAAGTTTCGAAAATGTATATTGTCACCGAAATTTCAATTTTTATCCACTATTTCGCCATTATATTCGTTATTTTCTCAAACTATGATCAAATAAGGTTCGAAATTGGTTCTGTTTTGAGATACAGATGTACGGATGAACAAACGCATGGACGAACAGACGTACATACGAACTGAATCATGAAAGAAAAATCGCTTGGACGATCTGACGCCCGGTCGAACCTTATATTCGTCATTTTTTTAAGGTTTGATCGTTAAAAGCTATGAAACGAAATAATTCACCGAAATTTCAATCTTGTTTCTCTTAATCGCCCCTATTTTCGTAATTTTAGCGAGGTATGATCGGAAAAAAATTTCTAAATCGGACAATTTCACCAAATTTATATTTAATCCAATATTTTGCCCTTATTTTTATTATATTCTAAAGGTATGACCGAAAAAAATTTCGAAAACGGTTCTGTTCGGACAAACAGATCTTCATCTGTTTGACGAACAGATGCATGGACAAAAACACGCACAGACGAACAGACGAACGGATGAACAGACGCATGGATGAACAGACGCACGGACGAACAGACGCACGGACAAACAGACGCACGGACGAACAGACGCACGGACGAACAGACATTCGGGCGAACAGACGCACGGACGAACCTTATTTTCGCCCTTTTATTGAGGTATGATCTAAATATGGTAAAAAACGAATGAATTCACCGATATTTCAATCTAGTTCATCTATTTTCCCCTAACTTTTCGTCATTTTAGGGAGGTATGATAGAAAAAGGTTTCGAAAATGTATATTGTCACTGAAATTTCAATTTTTATCTACTATTTCGCCCTTATGTTCGTTATTTTCTCAAGCTATGATCAAAAAAATGTTCGAAATTAGTTCTGTGTGGAGAAATAGATGTACGGATGAACAGAAGCATGGACGAATAGACGCACAGACGAGTAGTTGCACGGACGAACAGACGCACGGACGAACTGAAGCATGAAGGAACAATCGCTCGGACGATCAGTCGCCCGGTCGAACCTTATTTTCGTCATTTTATTAAGGTATGATCGAAAAAAGCTAAGAAACGAAATAATTCACCGATATTTCAATCATGTTTCTCTTTATCGACCCTATTTTCGTAATTTTAGCGAGGTATGATCGAAAAAAAATTTCGAAAACGGACAATTTCACCAAATTTATATTTTATCCAATATTTTGTCCTTATTTTCATTATTTTCTAAAGGTATGATCGAAAACAATTTCGAAAACGGTTCTGTTCGGGCAAACAGATGAACAGACGAACAGACGCTTGGACAAAAACACGCACAGACGAACAGAAAAACGGATGAACAGACGCATGGATGAACAGACGCACGGACGAACAGACGCACGGACGAATATTGGCACGAACGATCAGACCCATGGACGAACAGACGCAAGGACGAAATGATGCACGGACGAAAAGACGCACGGTCGAAAAGACGAACGGAAGAACAATCACTCGTATGATCAGACGCATGGACGAAAATAGCACGGACGTACATACGCACATACGAACGGACGCACGGAAGAACGGAAGCAGGGTCGAACAGGCGCACGGTTGAACAGTAGCTCGGATGAATAGACGCACGGACGAACAGACGCACGGAAGAACAGAGGAACGGAAAAAATTATCATGGACGAACGGACGCATTGACGAACAGACACACTTACGAACAGACGCACGGACGAACTGAAGCATGAAGGAACAATCGCTCGCACGATCAGACTTACGGACGAACCTAATTTTCGTCATTTTATTAAGGTATGACCGAAAAAAACTAAAAAACGAATTAATTCATCGATATTTCAATCTTGCTCCCCTTTTTTGCTATTATTTTCGTAATTTTAGCGAGGTATGATCGAAAAAAAGTTTCAAAAACGGACAATTTCACCAAATTTGTATTTATATTCAATATTTAGCCCTTATTATAATTATTTCCTAAAGGTATGATCAAAAAAAATTTCGAAAACGATTGTGTTCGGACAAACAGATGTACGGACCAACAAACGCATGAACAAACAGACGCATAGACGAACAGACGGACGGACAAACAGACGCACGGACAAACAGACGCACGGACGAACAGACGCACGGACGAATAGACGCACGGACGAGCAGACGCACGGACGAACAGACGCACGGACGAACAGACGTTCGGATGAACAGACGCACGGATAAACAGACGCACGGAAAAACACACGCACGGACGAACAGACGCATGGACGAACAAACGCACGGACGAACAGACGCACAGACGAACAGACGCACTGAAAAGCAGACGCACGGACGAATAGACGCACGGACGAACAGACATACGGATGAACAGACGCACGGACGAACAGACGCACGGACGAACAGACGCACGGACAAGCAGACGCACGGAGGAACAGACGCACGGATGAACAGATGAAGCGACAAAAAAACACATGGACGAACAGACGCATTGACAAACAGACACATGGACGAACAGACGCACGGACGAACAGACGCATGGACGAAGAGACCTACGGACCAACAGACGCACGGACGAACAGACGCACGGACAATTAGACGTTCGGAAGAACAGACGCACGGACAAACAAACGCATGGAAAAGCAGACGCACGGACGAACAGGCGCACGGACGAACAGACGCACGGACGAACAGACGCACAGACGTACAGACGCACGGAAAAACAGACTCACAGGCGAACAGGCGCATGGACGAACAGACACACGGACGAACAGACGCACTAACGAACAAACTCATGGACGAACAGACGCACAGACGAATAGACGCACGAATGAACAGACGTATGGACGAACAGACGCACGGACGAACAGACGCATGGACGAACAGACGCAAGGACGAACAGACGCACGGACAAACAGACGCACGGACAAATAGATGCGCAGACGAACAGACGCACGGACGAACAGACGCACGGACAAACAGACGCACGGACGAACAGACGCACGGTCTAACAGACGCACGGATGAACAGACGCATGGACGAACAGACGAAGAGACGAACAGACGCACGGATGAACAGATGCATGGACGAACAGACGCACGGACGAACAAACATACGGAAGAACAGACGCACGGACGAACAGACGCACGGATGAACAGACGCACGGTCGAACAGACGCACGGATGAACAGACGCATGGACGAACAGACGCACAGACGAACAGACGCACGGATGAACAGATGCATGGACGTACAGATGCACGGACGAACAGACGCACGGAAGAAATGTCGCACGGACGAACAGACGCACAGACGAACAGACGCACTTACGAACAGACGCATGGACGAACAGACATATGGATGAACACACGCACGGAAGAACAGACGCAAGGATGAACATACGCATGGACGAACAGACGCACGGACGAACAGTCATACGGAAGAACAGACGCACGGACGAACAGACGCACGGAAGAACAGACGCACGGTCGAACAGGCGCACGGATGAACAGACGCATGGACGAACAGACGCACAGACGAACAGACGCACGGATGAACAGATGCATGGACGAACAGACGCACGGACGAACAGACTCACGGACGAACAGACGCACGGACGTACAGACGCACGGACGAATAGACGCACAGGTGAACAGACGCACGGACGAACAGACGCAAGGACGAACAGACGCACGGACGAACAGACTCACGGACGAACAGACGCACGGACGAACAGACGCACGGACAAACAGATGCACGGACGAATAGACGCATGAACGAACAGACGCACCGACAAAAAGACGCACGGACAAACAGACGCATGGACGAATAGACGCACGGACGAACAGACGAACGGACTAACAGACGCACGGACAAAAACACGCACGGATGAACAGACTCACGGACGAACAGACGCACGGATGAACTGACGCACAGACGAACAGACACAAGAACGAACAGACATACGGATGAACAGACGCATGGACGAACAGACAAACGGACGAATAGACGCACGGACGAACAGGCGCACGGACGAACAGACGCACGGACGAACAGACGCACGGACGAACAGACGTACGGAAGAAAAGTCGCACGGACGAACAGACGCACAGACGAACAGACGCACGGACGAACAGACGCAAGGACGAACAGACATACGGATGAACAGACGCATGGACGAACAGACTAACGGACGAACAGACGCACGAACGAACAGACGCACGGACGAACAGACGCACGGACGAACAGACGCACGGACGAACAGACGCACGGACGAACAGATGCACGGACAAAAATACGCACGGACGAACAGACTCACGGACGAACAGACGCATGGATGAACAAACGCACGGACGAACAGACGCAAGGACGAACTTTATTTTCGTCATTTTATCGAGTTATGATCTAAAAAAGGTAAAAAACGAATGAACTCACCGATATTTCATTCTTGTTCATTTATTTCCGCCTTGTATTTAAACATTTTAGAGAGTTATGATTGAAAAAAGTTGCGAAAATGTATGAACAGACGCATGGACGAACAGACGCAAGGAAGAACAGACGCACGGACAAACAGACGCACGGACAAACAGATGCGCGGACGAACAGACGCACGGACGAACAGACGCACGGACAAACAGACGCACGGACGAACAGACGCACGGTCGAACAGACGCACGGATGAACTGATGCATGGACGAACAGGCGCACGGACGAACAGACATACGGAAGAACAGACGCACGGACGAACAGACGCACGGAAGAACAGACGCACGGTTGAACAGACGCTCGGACGAACAGACGCCCGAACGAACAGATGCACGGACGAACAAACGCATGGACGAACAGACGCACGGACGAACTTTATTTTCGTCAGGCTATCGAGGTATGATCTAAAAAAGGTAAAAAACCAATGAATTCAACGATATTTCAATCTTGTTCATCTATTTATCCCTTACTTTTCGTCATTTTAGAGTGGTATGATTGAAAAAAGTTTCGAAAATGTATATTGTCACCGAAATTTCAATTTTTATCCACTATTTCGTCTTTATATTCGTTATTTTCTCAAGCTTTGATCAAATAAGGTTCGAAATTAGTTCTGTGTGGAGAAATAGATGTACGGATGAACAGACGCACGGACGAAAAAACGCACGGACGAACATACGCACTGACGAACACACGCACGGACGAACAGACGCACGGATGAACAGACGCTCGGACGAAATACGCATGAACGAACAGATGCACGGGGGTATAGACGCACGGACAAACAGATGCACGGACGAACAATCTCACGGACGAACAGACGCACGGACGAACCTTATTTTCGTCCTTTTTTTTAGGTATGATCTAAATATGGTAAAAAACGAATGAATTCACCGATATTTCAATCTAGTTCATCTATTTTCCCCTAACTTTTCGTCATTTTAGGGAGGTATGATAGAAAAAGGTTTCGAAAATGTATATTGTCACTGAAATGTCAATTTTTTATCTACTATTTCGCCCTTATGTTCGTTATTTTCTCAAGCTATGATCAAAAAAATGTTCGAAATTAGTTCTGTGTGGAGAAATAGATGTACGGATGAACAGACGCATGGACGAATAGACGCACAGACGAGTAGTCGCACGGACGAACAGACGCACGGACAAACTGAAGCATGAAGGAACAATCGCTCGGACGATCAGTCGCCCGGTCGAACCTTATTTTCGTCATTTTATTAAGGTATGATCGAAAAAAGCTAAGAAACGAAATAATTCACTTACATTTCAATCATGTTTCTCTTTATTGACCCTATTTTCGTAATTTCAGCGAGGTATGATCGAAAAAAAATTTCGAAAACGGACAATTTCACCAAATTTATACTTTATCCAATATTTTGCCCTTATTTTCATTATTTTCTAAAGGTATGATCGAAAACAATTTCGAAAACGGTTCTGTTCGGGCAAACAGATGAGCAGACGAACAGACGCTTGGACAAAAACACGCAAAGACGAACAGAAAAACGGATGAACAGACGCATGGATGGACAGACGCACGGACGAACAGACGCACGGACGAATATTGGCACGAACGATCAGACCCACGGACGAACAGACGCAAGGACGAAATGATGCTCGGACGAAAAGACGCACGGTCGAAAAGACGCACGGAAGAACAATCACTCGTATGATCAGACGCATGGACGAAAATAGCACGGACGTACATACGCACATACGAACGGACGCACGGAAGAACGGAAGCAGGGTCGAACAGGCGCACGGTTGAACAGTCGCTCGGATGAATAGACGCACGGACGAACAGACGCACGGAAGAACAGACGCACGGAAAAAATTATCATGGACGAACGGACGCATTGACGAACAGAAACACATACGAACAGACGCACGGACGAACTGAAGCATGAAGGAACAATCGCTCGCACGATCAGACTTACGGACGAACCTAATTTTCGTCATTTTATTAAGGTATGACCGAAGAAAAAACTAAAAAACGAATTAATTCACCGATATTTCAATCTTGTTCCCCTTTTTTGCCATTATTTTCGTAATTTTAGCGAGGTATGATCGAAAAAAAGTTTCAAAAACGGACAATTTCACCAAATTTGTATTTATATCCAATATTTAGCCCTTATTATAATTATTTCCTAAAGGTATGATCAAAAAAAATTTCGAAAACGGTTGTGTTCGGACAAACAGATGTACGGACCAACAAACGCATGAACAAACAGACGCACAGACGAACAGAAAGACGGACAAACAGACACACGGACGAACAGACAAACGGACGAATAGACGCACGGACGAACAGAAACATGGAAGAACAGACGCACGGACGAACAGACGTTCGGATGAACAGACGCACGGACAAACAGACGCATGGAAAATCAGACGCACGGACGAACAGACGCACGGACGAACAGACGCACGGACGAACAGACGCACGGACAAACAGACATACGGATGAACAGACGCACGGACGAACAGACGCACGGACAAACAGACGCACGGACGAACAGACGCACGGACGAACAGACATACGGATGAACAGACGCAAGGACGAACAGACGCACGGACGAACAGACGCACGGACGAACAGACGCACGGACGAACAGACATACGGATGAACAGACGCACGGAAGAACAGACGCACGGATGAACATACGAATGGACGAACAGACGCACGAACGAACAGACGCACGGACGAACAGACGCACGGACGTACAGACGCACGGACGAACAGACGCACAGGCAAACAGACCCACGGACGATCAGACGCACGGAAGAAAAGACGCACGGACGAACAAACGCACAGACGAACAGACGCACGGACGAACAGACGCACGGACGAACAGACATACGGATGAACAGACGCATGGACGAACAGACGCACGGACGAAAAGACGCACGGACGAGCAGACGCACGGTCAAACAGATGCACGGACGAACACACGCACGGACGAACAGACACACGGACGAACAGACGCACGGACGAACCGACGCACAGACAAACAGACGCACGGATGAACAGACGCTCGGACGAACAGACGCATGAACGAACAGACGCACGGACGAATAGTCGAACGGATGACAGACTAACGGACGAACAGACATTCGGACGAACAGACGCACGGAAGAACGGTCGCACTGTCGAAGAGACGCACAGATTAACAGACGCTCGGACGAACAGACGCACGAACGAACAGATGCACGGACGAACAAACGCATGGACGAACAGACGCACAGACGAACTGAATCATGAAAGAAAAATCGCTTTGACGATCTGACGCCCGGTCGAACCTTATATTCATCATTTTTTAAGGTTTTATCGTAAAAAGCTATGAAACGAAATAATTCACCGATATTTCAATCTTGTTTCTCTTAATCGCCCCTATTTTCGTAATTTTAGCGAGGTATGATCGGAAAAAATTTCTAAATCGGACAATTTCACCAAATTTATATTTAATCCAATATTTTGCCCTTATTTTTATTATTTTCTAAAGGTATGACCGAAAAAAAATTTCGAAAACGGTTCTGTTCGGACAAACAGATCTTCATCAGTTTGACGAACAGACGCATGGACAAAAACACGCACAAACGAACAGACGAACGGATGAACAGACGCATGGATGAACAGACGCACGACGAACAGACGCATGGACGAACAGACATACGGATGAAAAGACGCATGGAAGAACAGACGCACGGATGAACATACGCATGGACGAACAGACGCACGGACGAACAGACGCACGGACGAACAGACGCACGGACGTACAGACGCACGGATGAACAGACGCACGTACGAACACACGCACGGACGAACAGACGCACGGATGAACAGACGCTCGGACGAAATACGCATGAACGAACAGATGCACGGGGGTACAGACGCACGGACAAACAGATGCACGGACGAACAAACTCACGGACGAACAGACGCACGGACGAACCTTATTTTCGTCCTTTTATTGAGATAGATCTAAATATGGTAAAAAACGAATGAATTCATCGATATTTCAATCTAGTTCATCTATTTTCCCCTAACTATTCGTCATTTTAGGGAGGTAAGATAGAAAAAGGTTTCGAAAATGTATATTGTCACTGAAATTTCAATTTTTATCTACTATTTCGCCTTTATGTTCGTTATTTTCTCAAGCTATGATCAAAAAAATGTTCGAAATTAGTTCTATGTGGAGAAATAGATGTACGGATGAACAGACGCATGGACGAATAGACACAGACGAGTAGTCGCACGGACGAACAGACGCACGGACAAACTGAAGTATGAAGGAACAATCGCTCGGACGATCAGTCGCCCGGTCGAACCTTATTTTCGTCATTTTATTAAGGTATGATCGAAAAAAGCTAAGAAACGAAATAATTCACCGATATTTCAATCATGTTTCTCTTTATTGACCCTATTTTCGTAATTTTAGCGAGGTATGATCGGAAAAAAATTTTAAAAATCGGACAATTTCACAAAATTTATATTAAATCCAATATTTTGCCCTTATTTTTATTATTTTCTAAATGTATGACCGAAAAAAATTTCGAAAACGGTTCTGTTCGGACAAACAGAACTTCATCTGTTTGACGAACAGACGCATGGACAAAAACACGCACAGACGAACAGACGAACGGATGAACAGACGCATGGATGAACAGACGCACGGACGAACAGACGCACGGACGAACAGACGCACGGACGAACAGACGCACGGACGAACAGACGCACGGATGAACTGACGCAAAGATGAACAGACGCACGGACGAACAGACGCATGGACAAACAGACGCACGGACAAACAGACGCACGGACAAACAGACGCACGGACGAACACACGCACGGACGAACAGACGCACGGACGAACAGACGCACAGGCAAACAGACGCACGGACGAACAGACGCTCGGAAGAAAAGACGCACGGACGAACAGACGTATAGACGAACAGACGCACGGACGAACAGACGCACGGACGAACAGACATACGGATGAACAGACGCATGGACGAACAGACGCATGGACATCAGACACACGGACGTACAGACGCACGGACAAGCAAACGCACGGACGAACAGACGCTCGGACGAACAGACGCATAAACGAACAGACGCACGGACGAATAGTCGAACGGATGACAGACTAACGGACGAACAGACATTCGGACGAGCAGACGCACGGAACAACGGTCGCACTTTCGAAGAGACGCACAGATTAACAGACGCTCGGACGAACAGACGCACGAACGAACAGATGCACGGACGAACAAACGCATGGACGAACAGACGCACGGACGAACTTTATTTTCGTCCTTTTATTGAAGTATGATCTAAATATGGTAATAAACGAATGAATTCACCGATAATTCAATCTAGTTCATCTATTTTCCCCTAACTTTTCGTCATTTTAGGGAGGTATGATAGAAAAAGGTTTCGAAAATGTATATTGTCACTGTAATTTCAATTTTTATCTACTATTTCGCCCTTATGTTTGTTATTTTCTCAAACTATGATCAAAAAAATGTTCGAAATTAGTTCTGTGTGGAGAAAAAGATGTACGGATGAACAGACGCATGGACGAATAGACGCACAGACGAGTAGTCGCACGGACGAACAGACGCACGGACGAACTGAAGCATGAAGGAACAATCGCTCGGACGATCAGTCGCCCGGTCGAACCTTATTTTCGTCATTTTATTGAGGTATGATCGAAAAAAGCTAAGAAACGAAATAATTCACCGATATTTCAATCATGTTTCTCTTTATCGACCCTATTTTCGTAATTTCAGCGAGGTATGATCGAAAAAAAATTTCGAAAACGGACAATTTCACCAAATTTATATTTTATCCAATATTTTGTCCTTATTTTCATTATTTTCTAAAGGTATGATCGAAAACAATTTCGAAAACGGTTCTGTTCGGGCAAACAGATGAACAGACGAACAGACGCTTGGACAAAAACACGCACAGTCGAACAAACGAACGGATGAACAGACGCATGGATGAACAGACGCACGGACGAACAGACGCACGGACGAATATTGGCACGGACGATCAGACCCACGGACGAACAGACGCAAGGACGAAATGATGCACGGACGAAAAGACGCACGGTCGAAAAGCCGCACGGAAGAACAATCACTCGTACGATCAGACGCATGGACGAAAATAGCACGGACGTACATACGCACATACGAACGGACGCACGGAAGAACGGATGCAGGGTCGAATAGGCGCACGGTTGAACAGTCGCTCGGATGAATAGACGCACGGACGAACAGACGCACGGAAGAACAGACGCACGGAAAAAATTATCATGGACGAACGGACGCATTGACGAACAGACACACTTACGAACAGACGCACGGACGAACTGAAGCATGAAGGAACAATCGCTCGCACGATCAGACTTACGGACGAACCTAATTTTCGTCATTTTATTAAGGAATGAGAGAAGAATAATAAAAAACGAATTAATTCACCGATATTTCAATCGTGTTCCCCTTTTTTGCCATTATTTTCGTAATTTTAGCGAGGTATGATCGAAAAAAAGTTTCAAAAACGGACAATTTCACCAAATTTGTATTTATATTCAATATTTAGCCCTTATTATAATTATTTCCTAAAGGTATGATCAAAAAAAATTTCGAAAACGGTAGTGTTCGGACAAACAGATGTACGGACCAACAAACGCATGAACAAACAGACGCATAGACGAACAGACGGACGGACAAACAGACGCACGGACAAACAGACGCACGGACGAACAGACGCACGGACGAATAGACGCACGGACGAACAGAAACATGGACGAACAGACGCACGGACGAACAGACGCACGGACGAACAGACGCACGGACGAACAGATGCACGGACGAACAGACGCACGGATGAACTGACGCTCGAACGAACTACCACACGAACGAACAGACGCACGGACAAACAGACGCACGGACGAACAGACTCACGGACGAACAGACGCACGGATGAATTGACGCTTGAACGAACTACCACACGAACGAACAGATGCACGGACGAACAAACGCACGGACGAACAGACGCAAGGACGAACAGACATATGGATAAACAGACGCATGGACGAACAGAAAAACGGACGAACAGACGCACGGACGAACAGACGCACGGACAAACAGATGCATGAACGAACAGACGCATGAACGAACAGACGCACAAACAAGAAGACGCACGGACAAACAGACGCACGGACGAACAGACGCACGGACGAACAGACACACGGACGAACAGACGCAAGGACGAACAGATGCACGGACAAAAACACGCACGGACGAACAGACTCACGGACGAACAGACGCAAGGACGAACTTTATTTTCGTCATTTTATCGCGTTATGATCTAAAAAAGGTAAAAAACGAATGAATTCACCGATATTTCATTCTTGTTCATTTATTTCCTCCTTGTATTTTCACATTTTATAGAGGTATGATTGAAAAAAGTTGCGAAAATGGATAATGTCGCCAAAATTTCAATTTTTATCCAACATTTCGCCCTTATGCTCGTTAATTTCTCGATCTATGATCAAAAAAAATGTTCGAAATTGGTTCTGTTCGGACAAACAGATGTACGGACGAACAGACGCATGGACGAACAGACGCACAGACGAACAGACGCACGGACGAACAGACGTACGGAAGAAAAGTCGCACGGACGAACAGACGCACAGACGAACAGACGCACGGACGAACAGACGCAAGGACGAACAGACATACGGATGAACAGACGTATGGACGAACAGACGCACGGACAAACAGATGCACGGACGAATAGACGCATGAACGAACAGACGCACAGACAAAAAGACGCACGGACAAACAGACTTACGGACGAACAGACGCACGGAAGAACAGACGCACGGACGAACAGACGCACGGACGAACAGATGCACGGACAAAAACACGCACGGACGAACAGACTCACGGACGAAGAGACGCACGGATGAACTGACGCTCGGACGAACTACCACACGAACGAACAGATGCACGGACGAACAAACGCACGGACGAACAGACGCAAGGACGAACTTTATTTTCTTCATTTTATCGAGTTATGATCTAAAAAAGGTAAAAAACGAATGAACTCACCGATATTTCATTCTTGTTCATTTATTTCCTCCTTGTATTTCGACATTTTAGAGAGGTATGATTGAAAAAAGTTGCGAAAATGGAAAATGTCACCAAAATTTCAATTTTTATCCAACATTTCGCCCTTATGCTCGTTAATTTCTCGATCTATGATCAAAAAAAATGTTCGAAATTGGTTCTGTTCGGACAAACAGATGTACGGACGAACAGACAAATGGACGAACAGACGCACGGGCGAACAGTCGCACGGATGAACAGACGCACAGATGAACAGACGCACGGACGAACAGACGCACAGACGAACAGACGCACTGACGAACAGACGCACGGACGAACAGACATACGGATGAACAGACGCACGGAAAAACAGACGCACGGATGAACATACGCATGGACGAACAGACGCACGGACGAACAGTCATACGGATGAACAGACGCACGGACGAACAGACGCACGGAAGAACAGACGCACGGTCGAACAGACGCACGGATGAACAGACGCATGGACGAACAGACGCACAGACGAACAGACGCACGGATGAACAGATGCATGGACGAACAGACGCACGGACGAACAGACTCACGGACGAACAGACGCACGGACGTACAGACGCACGGACGAATAGACGCACAGGTGAACAGACGCACGGACGAACAGACGCACGGAAGAAAAGTAGCACGGACGAACAGACGCGCAGACGAACAGACGCACGGACGAACAGACGCAAGGACAAACAGACATACGGATGAACAGACGTATGGACGAACAGACAAACGGACGAACAGACGCACGGACGAACAGACGCACGGACAAACAGATGCACGGACGAATAGACGCATGAACGAACAGACGCACAGACAAAAAGTCGCACGGACAAACAGACGCACGGACGAACAGACGCACGGACGAACAGACGCACGGACGAACAGACGCAATGACAAACAGACATACGGATGAACAGACGCATGGACGAACAGACAAACGGACGAATAGACGCACGGACGAACAAACGCACGGACGAACAGACGCTCGGACGAACAGACGCACGGACGAACAGACGCACGGAAGAAAAGTCGCACGGACGAACAGACGCACAGACGAACAGACGCACGGACGAACAGACGCAAGGACGAACAGACATACGGATGAACAGACGCATGGACGAACAGACTAACGGACGAACAGACGCATGGACGAACAGACGCACGAACGAACAGACGCACGGACGAACTGACGCACGGACGAACAAACGCACGGACGAACAGATGCACGGACAAAAATACGCACGGACGAACAGACTCACGGACGAACAGACGCACGGATGAACAAACGCACGGACGAACAGACGCAAGGACGAACTTTATTTTCGTCATTTTATCGAGTTATGATCTAAAAAAGGTAAAAAACGAATGAACTCACCGATATTTCATTTTTGTTCATTTATTTCCGCCTTGTATTTAAACATTTTAGAGAGGTATGATTGAAAAAAGTTGCGAAAATGGATAATGTCACCAAAATTTCAATTTTTATCCAACATTTCGCCCTTATGCTCGTTAATTTCTCGAGCTATGATCAAAAAAAATGTTCGAAATTGGTTCTGTTTGGACAAACAGATGAACGGACGAACAGACGCACGGACGAACAGACGCACGGACGAGCAGTCGCACGGATGAACAGACGCACAGACGAACAGACGCATGGACGAACAGACGCACAGACGAACAGACGCACTGACGAACAGACGCACGGACGAACAGACATACGGATGAAAAGACGCACGGAAAAACAGACGCACGGATGAACATACGCATGGACGAACAAACGCACGGACGAACTGAATAATGAAAGAAAAATCGCTTGGACGATCTGACGCCCGGTCGAACCTTATATTCGTCATTTTTTTAAGGTTTGATCGTAAAAAGCTATGAAACGAAATAATTCACCGATATTTCAATCTTGTTTCTCTTAATCGCCCCTATTTTCGTAATTTTAGCGAGGTATGATCGGAAAAAAATTTCTAAATCGGACAATT
The DNA here is from genome assembly GCA_947579665.1 of Sympetrum striolatum. NCBI lineage: Eukaryota > Metazoa > Arthropoda > Insecta > Odonata > Libellulidae > Sympetrum > Sympetrum striolatum. The sequence goes on from CANPUZ010000109.1 coordinate 23,471, forward strand.
TCACCAAATTTATATTTAATCCAATATTTTGCCCTTATTTTTATTATTTTCAAAACGTATGACCGAAAAAAGTTTCGAAAACGGTTCTGTTCGGACAAACAGATCTTCATCTGTTTGACGAACAGACGCATGGACAAAAACACGCACAGACGAACAGACGAACGGATGAACAGACGCATGGATGAACAGACGCACGGACGAACAGACGCACCGACGAAAAGACGCACGGACGAACAGACGCGCGGACGAACAGACACACGGATGAACTGACGCACGGATGAACAGACGCACGGACGAACAGACGCATGGACAAACAGACGCATGGACAAACAGACGCACGGACAAACAGACGCACGGACGAACACACGCACGGACGGACAGACGCACGGACGAACAGACGCACGGACGAACCGACGCACAGACAAACAGACGCACGGACGAACAGACGCACGGATGAACAGACGCACGGATGAAAAGACGCACGGACGAACAGACGCATGGACAACAGACACACGGACGTACAGACGCACGGACAAACAGACGCACGGACGAACACACGCACGGACAAACAGACGCACGGATGAACAGACGCTCGGACGAACAGACGCATGAACGAACAGACGCACGGACGAATAGTCGAACGGATGACAGACTAACGGACGAACAGACATTCGGACGAACAGACGCACGAACGAACTGATGCACGGACAAAAAAACACATGGACGAACAGACGCATTGATTCAACAGACACATGGACGAACTGACGCACGGACGAACAGACGCAAGGACGAAGAGACGCAGGGACGAACAGACGCACGGACGAACAGACGCACGTACAAACAGACGCACGGACAAACAGATGCGTGGACGAACAGACGCACGGACGAACAGACGCACGGACAAACAGACGCACGGACGAACAGACGCACGGTCGAACAGACGCACGGTGGAGCAGACGCATGGACGAACAGACGCACAGACGAACAGACGCACGGATGAACAGAAGCATGGACGAACAGACGCACGGACGAACAGACATACGGATGAAAAGACGCACGGACGAACAGACGCACGGAAGAACATATGCATGGACGAACAGACGCACGGACGAACAGACTCACGGACGAACAGACGCACGGACGTACAGACGCACGGACGAACAGACGCACTGACGAACAGACGCACGGACGAACAGACATACGGATGAACAGACGCACGGAAGAACAGACGCACGGATGAACATACGCATGGACGAACAGACGCACGGACGAACAGTCATACGGAAGAACAGACGCACGGACGAACAGACGCACGGAAGAACAGACGCACGGTCGAACAGACGCACGGATGAACAGACGCATGGACGAACAGACGCACAGACGAACAGACGCACGGATGAACAGATGCATGGACGACCAGACGCACGGACGAACAGACATACGGACGAACAGACGCACGGACGTACAGACGCACGGACGAATAGACGCACAGGTGAACAGACGCATGGACGAACAGACGCACGGAAGAAAAGTCGCACGGACGAACAGACGCACAGACGAACAGACGCACGGACGAACAGACGCAAGGACAAACAGACATACGGATGAACAGACGTATGGACGAACAGACAAACGGACGAACAGACGCACGGACGAACAGACGCACGGACAAACAGATGCACGGACGAATAGACGCATGAACGAACAGACGCACAGACAAAAAGACGATCGGACAAACAGACGCACGGACGAACAGACGCACGGACGAACAGACGCACGGACGAACAGACGCAATGACAAACAGACATACGGATGAACAGACGCATGGACGAACAGACAAACGGACGAATAGACGCACGGACGAACAAACGCACGGACGAACAGACGCTCGGACGAACAGACGCACGGACGAACAGACGCACGGAAGAAAAGTCGCTCGGACGAAAAGACGCACAGACGAACAGACGCACGGACGAACAGACGCAAGGACGAACAGACATACGGATGAACAGACGCATGGACGAACAGACTAACGGACGAACAGACGCATGGACGAACAGACGCACGGACGAACAGACGCACGGACGAACTGACGCACGGACGAACAGACGCACGGACGAACAGATGCACGGACAAAAATACGCACGGACGAACAGACTCACGGACGAATAGACGCACGGATGAACAAACTTACGGACGAACAGACGCAAGGACGAACTTTATTTTCTTCATTTTATCGAGTTATGATCTAAAAAAGGTAAAAAACGAATGAACTCACCGATATTTCATTTTTGTTCATTTATTTCCGCCTTGTATTTAAACATTTTAGAGAGGTATGATTGAAAAAAGTTGCGAAAATGGATAATGTCACCAAAATTTCAATTTTTATCCAACATTTCGCCCTTATGCTCGTTAATTTCTCGAGCTATGATCAAAAAAAATGTTCGAAATTGGTTCTGTTCGGACAAACAGATGAACGGACGAACAGACGCACGGACGAACAGACGCACGGACGAGCAGTCGCACGGATGAACAGACGCACAGACGAACAGACGCTCGGATGAAAAGACGCACAGACGAACAGACGCACTGACGAACAGACGCACGGACGAACAGAAATACGGATGAAAAGACGCACGGAAAAACAGACGCACGGATGAACATACGCATGGACGAACAAACGCACGGACGAACTGAATAATGAATGAAAAATCGCTTGGACGATCTGACGCCCGGTCGAACCTTATATTCGTCATTTTTTTAAGGTTTGATCGTAAAAAGCTATGAAACGAAATAATTCACCGATATTTCAATCTTGTTTCTCTTAATCGCCCCTATTTTCGTAATTTTAGCGAGGTATGATCGGTAAAAAATTTCTAAATCGGACAATTTCACCAAATTTATATTTAATCCAATATTTTGCCCTTATTTTTATTATTTTCTAAAGGTATGACCGAAAAAAGTTTCGAAAACGGTTCTGTTCGGACAAACAGATCTTCATCTGTTTGACGAACAGACGCATGGACAAAAACACGCACAGACGAACAGACGAACGGATGAACAGACGCACGGACGAACTGACGCACGGACGAACAGACGCACGGACGAACAGATGCACGGACAAAAATACGCACGGACGAACAGACTCACGGACGAATAGACGCACGGATGAACAAACGCACGGACGAACAGACGCAAGGACGAACTTTATTTTCTTCATTTTATCGAGTTATGATCTAAAAAAGGTAAAAAACGAATGAACTCACCGATATTTCATTTTTGTTCATTTATTTCCGCCTTGAATTTAAACATTTTAGAGAGGTATGATTGAAAAAAGTTGCGAAAATGGATAATGTCACCAAAATTTCAATTTTTATCCAACATTTCGCCCTTATGCTCGTTAATTTCTCGAGCTATGATCAAAAAAAATGTTCGAAATTGGTTCTGTTCGGACAAACAGATGAACGGACGAACAGACGCACGGACGAACAGACGCACGGACGAGCAGTCGCACGGATGAACAGACGCACAGACGAACAGACGCACGGATGAAAAGACGCACAGACGAACAGACGCACTGACGAACAGACGCACGGACGAACAGACATACGGATGAAAAGACGCACGGAAAAACAGACGCACGGATGAACATACGCATGGACGAACAAACGCACGGACGAACTGAATAATGAATGAAAAATCGCTTGGACGATCTGACGCCCGGTCGAACCTTATATTCGTCATTTTTTTAAGGTTTGATCGTAAAAAGCTATGAAACGAAATAATTCACCGATATTTCAATCTTGTTTCTCTTAATCGCCCCTATTTTCGTAATTTTAGCGAGGTATGATCGGTAAAAAATTTCTAAATCGGACAATTTCACCAAATTTATATTTAATCCAATATTTTGCCCTTATTTTTATTATTTTCTAAAGGTATGACCGAAAAAAGTTTCGAAAACGGTTCTGTTCGGACAAACAGATCTTCATCTGTTTGACGAACAGACGCATGGACAAAAACACGCACAGACGAACAGACGAACGGATGAACAGACGCATGGATGAACAGACGCACGGACGAACAGACGCACCGACGAACAGACGCACGGACCAACAGACACACGGATGAACTGACCTACGGATGAACAGACGCACGGAATAACAGACGCATGGACAAACAGACGCATGGACAAACAGACGCACGGACAAACAGACGCACGGACGAACACACGCACGAACGGACAGACGCACTAGCGAACAGACGCACGGACGAACCGACGCACAGACAAACAGACGCACCGACGAACAGACGCACGGATGAACAGACGCACGGATGAACAGACGCACGGACGAACAGACGCATGGACAACAGACACACGGACGTACAGACGCACGGACAAACAGACGCACGGATGAACACACGCACGGACAAACAGACGCACGGATGAACAGACGCTCGGACGAACAGACGCAGGAACGAACAGACGCACGGACGAACAGTCGAACGGATGACAGACTAACGGACGAACAGACATTCGGACGAACAGACGCACGAACGAACTGATGCACGGACAAAAAAACACATGGACGAACAGACGCATTGATTCAACAGACACATGGACGAACTGACGCACGGACGAACAGACGCAAGGACGAAGAGACGCAGGGACGAACAGACGCACGGACGAACAGACGCACGGACAAACAGACGCACGGACAAACAGATGCGTGAACGAACAGACTCACGGACGAACAGACGCACGGACAAACAGACGCACGGACGAACAGATGCACGGTCGAACAGACGCACGGTGGAGCAGACGCATGGACGAACAGACGCACAGACGAACAGACGCACGGATGAACAGACGCATGGACGAACAGACGCACGGACGAACAGACATACGGATGAACAGACGCACGGACGAACAGACGCACGGAAGAACATATGCATGGACGAACAGACGCACGGACGAACAGACTCACGGACGAACAGACGCACGGACGTACAGACGCACGGACGAACAGACGCACAGGCGAACAGACGCACGGACGAACAGACGCAAGGAAGAAAAGTCGAACGGACGAACAGACGCACAGACGAACAGACGCACGGACGAACAGACGCAAGGACGAACAGACATATGGATAAACAGACGCATGGACGAACAGACAAACGGACGAACAGACGCACGGACGAACAGACGCACGGGCAAACAGATGCATGGACGAACAGACGCATGAACGAACAGACGCACAAACAAAAAGACGCACGGACAAACAGACGCACCGACGAACAGACGCACGGACGAACAGACGCACGGACGAACAGACGCAAGGACGAACAGATGCACGGACAAAAACACGCACGGACGAACAGACTCACGGACGAATAGACGCAAGGACGAACTTTATTTTCGTCATTTTATCGAGTTGTGATCTAAAAAAGGTAAAAAACGAATGAATTCACCGATATTTCATTTTTGTTCATTTATTTCCTCCTTGTATTTTCACATTTTATAGAGGTATGATTGAAAAAAGTTGCGAAAATGGATAATGTCACCAAAATTTCAATTTTTATCCAACATTTCGCCCTTATGTTCGTTAATTTCTCGAGCTATATTCAAAAAAAATGTTCGAAATTGGTTCTGTTCGGACAAACAGATGTACGGACGAACAGACGCATGGACGAACAGACGCATGGACGAACAGACGAGCAGACGAACAGACGCACGGACAAGCAGACGCACGGGCGAACAGTCGCACGGACAAACAGACGCACGGACAAACAGACGCACGGACGAACACACGCACGGACGAACAGACGCACGGACGAACAGACGCACGGACGAACCGACGCACAGACAAACAGACGCACGGACGAACAAACGCACGGATGAACAGACGCACGGATGAACAGACGCACGGATGAACAGACGCATGGACAACAGACACACGGACGTAAAGACGCACGGACAAACAGACGCACGGACGAACACACGCACGGACAAACAGACGCACGGACGAACCTTATTTTCGTCATTTTATCGAGGTATGATCTAAATATGGAAAAAAAATGAATACACCGATATTTCAATCTTGATCATCTATTTATCCCTTACTTTTCGTCATTTTAGAGATGTATGATTGAAAAAAGTTTCGAAAATGTATATTGTCACCGAAATTTCAATTTTTATCCACTATTTCGCCATTATATTCGTTATTTTCTCAAACTATGATCAAATAAGGTTCGAAATTGGTTCTGTTTTGAGATACAGATGTACGGATGAACAAACGCATGGACGAACAGACGTACATACGAACTGAATCATGAAAGAAAAATCGCTTGGACGATCTGACGCCCGGTCGAACCTTATATTCGTCATTTTTTTAAGGTTTGATCGTTAAAAGCTATGAAACGAAATAATTCACCGATATTTCAATCTTGTTTCTCTTAATCGCCCCTATTTTCGTAATTTTAGCGAGGTATGATCGGAAAAAAATTTCTAAATCGGACAATTTCACCAAATTTATATTTAATCCAATATTTTGCCCTTATTTTTATTATATTCTAAAGGTATGACCGAAAAAAATTTCGAAAACGGTTCTGTTCGGACAAACAGATCTTCATCTGTTTGACGAACAGATGCATGGACAAAAACACGCACAGACGAACAGACGAACGGATGAACAGACGCATGGATGAACAGACGCACGGACGAACAGACGCACGGACAAACAGACGCACGGACGAACAGACGCACGGACGAACAGACATTCGGGCGAACAGACGCACGGACGAACCTTATTTTCGCCCTTTTATTGAGGTATGATCTAAATATGGTAAAAAACGAATGAATTCACCGATATTTCAATCTAGTTCATCTATTTTCCCCTAACTTTTCGTCATTTTAGGGAGGTATGATAGAAAAAGGTTTCGAAAATGTATATTGTCACTGAAATTTCAATTTTTATCTACTATTTCGCCCTTATGTTCGTTATTTTCTCAAGCTATGATCAAAAAAATGTTCGAAATTAGTTCTGTGTGGAGAAATAGATGTACGGATGAACAGAAGCATGGACGAATAGACGCACAGACGAGTAGTTGCACGGACGAACAGACGCACGGACGAACTGAAGCATGAAGGAACAATCGCTCGGACGATCAGTCGCCCGGTCGAACCTTATTTTCGTCATTTTATTAAGGTATGATCGAAAAAAGCTAAGAAACGAAATAATTCACCGATATTTCAATCATGTTTCTCTTTATCGACCCTATTTTCGTAATTTTAGCGAGGTATGATCGAAAAAAAATTTCGAAAACGGACAATTTCACCAAATTTATATTTTATCCAATATTTTGTCCTTATTTTCATTATTTTCTAAAGGTATGATCGAAAACAATTTCGAAAACGGTTCTGTTCGGGCAAACAGATGAACAGACGAACAGACGCTTGGACAAAAACACGCACAGACGAACAGAAAAACGGATGAACAGACGCATGGATGAACAGACGCACGGACGAACAGACGCACGGACGAATATTGGCACGAACGATCAGACCCATGGACGAACAGACGCAAGGACGAAATGATGCACGGACGAAAAGACGCACGGTCGAAAAGACGCACGGAAGAACAATCACTCGTATGATCAGACGCATGGACGAAAATAGCACGGACGTACATACGCACATACGAACGGACGCACGGAAGAACGGAAGCAGGGTCGAACAGGCGCACGGTTGAACAGTAGCAAGGATGAATAGACGCACGGACGAACAGACGCACGGAAGAACAGAGGAACGGAAAAAATTATCATGGACGAACGGACGCATTGACGAACAGACACACTTACGAACAGACGCACGGACGAACTGAAGCATGAAGGAACAATCGCTCGCACGATCAGACTTACGGACGAACCTAATTTTCGTCATTTTATTAAGGTATGACCGAAAAAAACTAAAAAACGAATTAATTCATCGATATTTCAATCTTGCTCCCCTTTTTTGCTATTATTTTCGTAATTTTAGCGAGGTATGATCGAAAAAAAGTTTCAAAAACGGACAATTTCACCAAATTTGTATTTATATTCAATATTTAGCCCTTATTATAATTATTTCCTAAAGGTATGATCAAAAAAAATTTCGAAAACGATTGTGTTCGGACAAACAGATGTACGGACCAACAAACGCATGAACAAACAGACGCATAGACGAACAGACGGACGGACAAACAGACGCACGGACAAACAGACGCACGGACGAACAGACGCACGGACGAATAGACGCACGGACGAGCAGACGCACGGACGAACAGACGCACGGACGAACAGACGTTCGGATGAACAGACGCACGGATAAACAGACGCACGGAAAAACACACGCACGGACGAACAGACGCATGGACGAACAAACGCACGGACGAACAGACGCACAGACGAACAGACGCACTGAAAAGCAGACGCACGGACGAATCGACGCACGGACGAACAGACATACGGATGAACAGACGCACGGACGAACAGACGCACGGACGAACAGACGCACGGACAAGCAGACGCACGGAGGAACAGACGCACGGATGAACAGATGAAGGGACAAAAAAACACATGGACGAACAGACGCATTGACAAACAGACACATGGACGAACAGACGCACGGACGAACAGACGCATGGACGAAGAGACCTACGGACCAACAGACGCACGGACGAACAGACGCACGGACAATTAGACGTTCGGAAGAACAGACGCACGGACAAACAAACGCATGGAAAAGCAGACGCACGGACGAACAGACGCACGGACGAACAGACGCACGGACGAACAGACGCACAGACGTACAGACGCACGGAAAAACAGACTCACAGGCGAACAGGCGCACGGACGAACAGACACACGGACGAACAGACGCACTAACGAACAAACTCATGGACGAACAGACGCACGGACGAATAGACGCACGAATGAACAGACGTATGGACGAACAGACGCACGGACGAACAGACGCAAGGACGAACAGACGCACGGATAAACAGACGCAAGGACAAACAGATGCGCGGACGAACAGACGCACGGACAAACAGACGCACGGACGAACAGACGTACGGACGAACAGCCGCACGGACGAACAGTCGCACTGTCGAACAGACGCACGGATGAACAGACGCATGGACGAACAGACGCATGGACGAACAGACGCAAGGACGAACAGACGCACGGACAAACAGACGCACGGACAAATAGATGCGCAGACGAACAGACGCACGGACGAACAGACGCACGGACAAACAGACGCACGGACGAACAGACGCACGGTCTAACAGATGCACGGATGAACAGACGCATGGACGAACAGACGAAGAGACGAACAGACGCACGGATGAACAGATGCATGGACGAACAGACGCACGGACGAACAAACATACGGAAGAACAGACGCACGGACGAACAGACGCACGGATGAACAGACGCACGGTCGAACAGACGCACGGATGAACAGACGCATGGACGAACAGACGCACAGACGAACAGACGCACGGATGAACAGATGCATGGACGTACAGATGCACGGACGAACAGACGCACGGAAGAAATGTCGCACGGACGAACAGACGCACAGACGAACAGACGCACTTACGAACAGACGCATGGACGAACAGACATATGGATGAACACACGCACGGAAGAACAGACGCAAGGATGAACATACGCATGGACGAACAGACGCACGGACGAACAGTCATACGGAAGAACAGACGCACGGACGAACAGACGCACGGAAGAACAGACGCACGGTCGAACAGGCGCACGGATGAACAGACGCATGGACGAACAGACGCACAGACGAACAGACGCACGGATGAACAGATGCATGGACGAACAGACGCACGGACGAACAGACTCACGGACGAACAGACGCACGGACGTACAGACGCACGGACGAATAGACGCACAGGTGAACAGACGCACGGACGAACAGACGCAAGGACGAACAGACGCACGGACGAACAGACTCACGGACGAACAGACGCACGGACGAACAGACGCACGGACAAACAGATGCACGGACGAATAGACGCATGAACGAACAGACGCACCGACAAAAAGACGCACGGACAAACAGACGCATGGACGAATAGACGCACGGACGAACAGACGAACGGACTAACAGACGCACGGACAAAAACACGCACGGATGAACAGACTCACGGACGAACAGACGCACGGATGAACTGACGCACAGACGAACAGACACAAGAACGAACAGACATACGGATGAACAGACGCATGGACGAACAGACAAACGGACGAATAGACGCACGGACGAACAGACGCACGGACGAACAGACGCACGGACGAACAGACGCACGGACGAACAGACGTACGGAAGAAAAGTCGCACGGACGAACAGACGCACAGACGAACAGACGCACGGACGAACAGACGCAAGGACGAACAGACATACGGATGAACAGACGCATGGACGAACAGACTAACGGACGAACAGACGCACGAACGAACAGACGCACGGACGAACAGACGCACGGACGAACAGACGCACGGACGAACAGACGCACGGACGAACAGATGCACGGACGAACAGACGCATGGATGAACAAACGCACGGACGAACAGACGCAAGGACGAACTTTATTTTCGTCATTTTATCGAGTTATGATCTAAAAAAGGTAAAAAACGAATGAACTCACCGATATTTCATTCTTGTTCATTTATTTCCGCCTTGTATTTAAACATTTTAGAGAGGTATGATTGAAAAAAGTTGCGAAAATGTATAATGTCACCAAAATTTCAATTTTTATCCAACATTTCGCCCTTATGCTCGTTAATTTCTCGAGCTATGGTAAAAAAAATGTTCGAAATTGGTTCTGTTCGGACAAACAGATGTACGGACGAACAGACGCACGGACGAACAGACGCACGTGCGAACAGTCGCACGGATGAACAGACGCACAGACGAATAGACGCACGGACGGACAGACGCACAGACGAACAGACGCACTGACGAACAGACGCACGGACGAACAGACATACGGATGAACAGACGCAAGGAAAAACAGACGCACGGATGAACATACGCATGGACGAACAAACGCACGGACGAACAGAATCACGGACGAACAGATGCACGGACGTACAGACGCACGGACGAACAGAAACACAGGCGAACAGACGCACGGACGAACAGATGCACGGACGAACAGACGCATGGACGAACAGACGCACAGACAAACAGACGCACGGACAAACAGACGCACGGATGAACAGACGCACGGAAGAACAGACGCACGGACGAACAGACGCACGTAAGAACAGACGAAAGGACGAACTGTCACAAGAACGAACAGATGCACGGACGAACAGACGCACGGACGAATAGACGCACGGACGAACCTTATTTTTGTCATTTTATCGAGGTATGATCTAAATATGGTAAAAAAATGAATACACCGATATTTCAATCTTGATCATCTATTTATCCCTTACTTTTCGTCATTTTAGAGATGTATGATTGAAAAAAGTTTGGAAAATGTTTATTGTCACCGAAACTTCAATTTTTATCCACTATTTCCCCATTATATTCGTTATTTTCTCAAACTATGATCAAATAAGGTTCGAAATTGGTTCTGTTTGGAGAAACAGATGTACGGATGAACAAACGCATTGACGAACAGACGCACATAAGAACTGAATCATGAAAGAAAAATCGCTTGGACGATCTGACGCCCGGTCGAACCTTATATTCGTCATTATTTTAAGGTTTGATAGTAAAAAGCTATGAAACGAAATAAATCACCGATATTTCAATCTTGTTTCTCTTAATCGCCCCTATTTTCGTAATTTTAGCGAGGTATGATTTGAAAAAAATTTCTAAATCGGACAATTTCACCAAATTTATATTTAATCCAATATTTTGCCCTTATTTTTATTATTTTCGAAAGGTATGACCGAAAAAAATTTCGAAAACGGTTCTGTTCGGACAAACAGATCTTCATCTGTTTGACGAACAGACGCATGGACAAAAACACTTACAGACGAACAGACGAACGGATGAACAGACGCATGGATGAACAGACGCACGGACGAACAGACGCACGGACGAACAGACGCACGGACGAAAAGACATACGGATGAACAGACGCACGGAAGAACAGACGCACGGATGAACATACGCATGGACGAACAGACGCACGGACGAACAGACACACGGACGAACAGACGCACGGACGTACAAACGCACGGACGAACAGACGCACAGGCAAACAGACGCACGGACGAACAGACGCACGGAAGAAAAGACGCACGGACGAACAGACGCACAGACGAACAGACGCACGGACGAACAGACGCACGGACGAACAGACGCACGGACGAACAGACATACGGATGAACAGACGCATGGACGAACAGACGCACGGACGAACAGACGCACGGACGAACAGACGCACGGACAAACGGATGCACGGACGAACACACGCACGGACCAACAGACGCACGGACGAACAGACACACGGACGAACCGACGCACAGACAAACAGACGCACGGACAAACAGACGCACGGATGAACATACGCACGGATGAACAGACGCACGGACGAACAGACGCATGGACAACAGACACACGGACGTACAGACGCACGGAAAACAGACGCACGGACGAACACACGCACGGACAAACAGACGCACGGATGAACAGACGCTCTACGAACAGTCGCATGAACGAACAAACGCACGGACGAATAGTCGAACGGATGATAGACTAACGGACGAACAGACATTCGGACGAACAGACGCACGGAAGAACGGTCGCACTGTCGAAGAGACGCACAGATTAACAGATGCTCGGACGAACAGACGCACGAACGAACAGATGCACGGACGAACAAACGCATAGACGAACAGACGCACGGACGAACTGAATCATGAAAGAAAAATCGCTTTGACGATCAGACGCCCGGTCGAAAAAAGCTAAGAAAAATGAAATAATTCACCGATATTTCAATCTTGTTTCTCATAATCGCCCCTATTTTCGTAATTTTAGCGAGGTATGATCGGAAAAAAATTTCTAAATCGGACAATTTCACCAAGTTTATATTAAATCCAATATTTTGCCCTTTTTTTATTATTTTCTAAAGGTATGACCGAAAAAAATTTCGAAAACGGTTCTGTTCGGACAAACAGATCTTCATTTGTTTGACGAACAGACGCATGGACAAAAACACGCACAGACGAACAGACGAACGGATGAACAGACGCATGGATGAACAGACGCACGGACGAATAGACGCACGGATGAACAGACGCATGGACGAACAGACGCACGGACGAACAGACGCACGGACAAACAGACGAACGGACGAACAGACGCACGGACGAACAGCCGAACGGACGAACAGTCGTACGGTCGAACAGACGCACGGATGAACAGACGCATGGCCGAACAGACGCATGGACGAACAGACGCAAGGAAGAACAGACGCACGGACAAACAGACGCACGGACAAACAGATGCGCGGACGAACAGACGCACGGACGAACAGACGCACGGACAAACAGACGCACGGACGAACAGACGCACGGTCGAACAGACGCACGGATGAACTGATGCATGGACGAACAGGCGCACAGACGAACAGATGCACGGATGAACAGATGCATGGACGAACAGACGCACGGACGAACAGACATACGGAAGAACAGACGCACGGACGAACAGACGCACGGAAGAACAGACGCACGGTTGAACAGACGCTCGGACGAACAGACGCCCGAACGAACAGATGCACGGACGAACAAACGCATGGACGAACAGACGCACGGACGAACTTTATTTTCGTCAGGCTATCGAGGTATGATCTAAAAAAGGTAAAAAACCAATGAATTCAACGATATTTCAATCTTGTTCATCTATTTATCCCTTACTTTTCGTCATTTTAGAGTGGTATGATTGAAAAAAGTTTCGAAAATGTATATTGTCACCGAAATTTCAATTTTTATCCACTATTTCGTCTTTATATTCGTTATTTTCTCAAGCTTTGATCAAATAAGGTTCGAAATTAGTTCTGTGTGGAGAAATAGATGTACGGATGAACAGACGCACGGACGAAAAAACGCACGGACGAACATACGCACTGACGAACACACGCACGGACGAACAGACGCACGGATGATCAGACGCTCGGACGAAATACGCATGAACGAACAGATGCACGGGGGTATAGACGCACGGACAAACAGATGCACGGACGAACAATCTCACGGACGAACAGACGCACGGACGAACCTTATTTTCGTCCTTTTTTTTAGGTATGATCTAAATATGGTAAAAAACGAATGAATTCACCGATATTTCAATCTAGTTCATCTATTTTCCCCTAACTTTTCGTCATTTTAGGGAGGTATGATAGAAAAAGGTTTCGAAAATGTATATTGTCACTGAAATTTCAATTTTTTATCTACTATTTCGCCCTTATGTTCGTTATTTTCTCAAGCTATGATCAAAAAAATGTTCGAAATTAGTTCTGTGTGGAGAAATAGATGTACGGATGAACAGACGCATGGACGAATAGACGCACAGACGAGTAGTCGCACGGACGAACAGACGCACGGACAAACTGAAGCATGAAGGAACAATCGCTCGGACGATCAGTCGCCCGGTCGAACCTTATTTTCGTCATTTTATTAAGGTATGATCGAAAAAAGCTAAGAAACGAAATAATTCACTTATATTTCAATCATGTTTCTCTTTATTGACCCTATTTTCGTAATTTCAGCGAGGTATGATCGAAAAAAAATTTCGAAAACGGACAATTTCACCAAATTTATACTTTATCCAATATTTTGCCCTTATTTTCATTATTTTCTAAAGGTATGATCGAAAACAATTTCGAAAACGGTTCTGTTCGGGCAAACAGATGAGCAGACGAACAGACGCTTGGACAAAAACACGCAAAGACGAACAGAAAAACGGATGAACAGACGCATGGATGGACAGACGCACGGACGAACAGACGCACGGACGAATATTGGCACGAACGATCAGACCCACGGACGAACAGACGCAAGGACGAAATGATGCTCGGACGAAAAGACGCACGGTCGAAAAGACGCACGGAAGAACAATCACTCGTATGATCAGACGCATGGACGAAAATAGCACGGACGTACATACGCACATACGAACGGACGCACGGAAGAACGGAAGCAGGGTCGAACAGGCGCACGGTTGAACAGTCGCTCGGATGAATAGACGCACGGACGAACAGACGCACGGAAGAACAGACGCACGGAAAAAATTATCATGGACGAACGGACGCATTGACGAACAGAAACACATACGAACAGACGCACGGACGAACTGAAGCATGAAGGAACAATCGCTCGCACGATCAGACTTACGGACGAACCTAATTTTCGTCATTTTATTAAGGTATGACCGAAGAAAAAACTAAAAAACGAAGTAATTCACCGATATTTCAATCTTGTTCCCCTTTTTTGCCATTATTTTCGTAATTTTAGCGAGGTATGATCGAAAAAAAGTTTCAAAAACGGACAATTTCACCAAATTTGTATTTATATCCAATATTTAGCCCTTATTATAATTATTTCCTAAAGGTATGATCAAAAAAAATTTCGAAAACGGTTGTGTTCGGACAAACAGATGTACGGACCAACAAACGCATGAACAAACAGACGCACAGACGAACAGAAAGACGGACAAACAGACACACGGACGAACAGACAAACGGACGAATAGACGCACGGACGAACAGAAACATGGAAGAACAGACGCACGGACGAACAGACGTTCGGATGAACAGACGCACGGACAAACAGACGCATGGAAAATCAGACGCACGGACGAACAGACGCACGGACGAACAGACGCACGGACGAACAGACGCACGGACAAACAGACATACGGATGAACAGACGCACGGACGAACAGACGCACGGACAAACAGACGCACGGACGAACAGACGCACGGACGAACAGACATACGGATGAACAGACGCAAGGACGAACAGACGCACGGACGAACAGACGCACGGACGAACAGACGCACGGACGAACAGACATACGGATGAACAGACGCACGGAAGAACAGACGCACGGATGAACATACGAATGGACGAACAGACGCACGAACGAACAGACGCACGGACGAACAGACGCACGGACGTACAGACGCACGGACGAACAGACGCACAGGCAAACAGACCCACGGACGATCAGACGCACGGAAGAAAAGACGCACGGACGAACAAACGCACAGACGAACAGACGCACGGACGAACAGACGCACGGACGAACAGACATACGGATGAACAGACGCATGGACGAACAGACGCACGGACGAAAAGACGCACGGACGAGCAGACGCACGGTCAAACAGATGCACGGACGAACACACGCACGGACGAACAGACACACGGACGAACAGACGCACGGACGAACCGACGCACAGACAAACATACGCACGGATGAACAGACGCTCGGACGAACAGACGCATGAACGAACAGACGCACGGACGAATAGTCGAACGGATGACAGACTAACGGACGAACAGACATTCGGACGAACAGACGCACGGAAGAACGGTCGCACTGTCGAAGAGACGCACAGATTAACAGACGCTCGGACGAACAGACGCACGAACGAACAGATGCACGGACGAACAAACGCATGGACGAACAGACGCACAGACGAACTGAATCATGAAAGAAAAATCGCTTTGACGATCTGACGCCCGGTCGAACCTTATATTCATCATTTTTTAAGGTTTTATCGTAAAAAGCTATGAAACGAAATAATTCACCGATATTTCAATCTTGTTTCTCTTAATCGCCCCTATTTTCGTAATTTTAGCGAGGTATGATCGGAAAAAATTTCTAAATCGGACAATTTCACCAAATTTATATTTAATCCAATATTTTGCCCTTATTTTTATTATTTTCTAAAGGTATGACCGAAAAAAATTTCGAAAACGGTTCTGTTCGGACAAACAGATCTTCATCAGTTTGACGAACAGACGCATGGACAAAAACACGCACAAACGAACAGACGAACGGATGAACAGACGCATGGATGAACAGACGCACGGACGAACAGACGCACGGACGAACAGACATACGGATGAAAAGACGCATGGAAGAACAGACGCACGGATGAACATACGCATGGACGAACAGACGCACGGACGAACAGACGCACGGACGAACAGACGCACGGACGTACAGACGCACGGATGAACAGACGCACGTACGAACACACGCACGGACGAACAGACGCACGGATGAACAGACGCCCGGACGAAATACGCATGAACGAACAGATGCACGGGGGTACAGACGCACGGACAAACAGATGCACGGACGAACAAACTCACGGACGAACAGACGCACGGACGAACCTTATTTTCGTCCTTTTATTGAGATAGATCTAAATATGGTAAAAAACGAATGAATTCATCGATATTTCAATCTAGTTCATCTATTTTCCCCTAACTATTCGTCATTTTAGGGAGGTATGATAGAAAAAGGTTTCGAAAATGTATATTGTCACTGAAATTTCAATTTTTATCTACTATTTCGCCTTTATGTTCGTTATTTTCTCAAGCTATGATCAAAAAAATGTTCGAAATTAGTTCTATGTGGAGAAATAGATGTACGGATGAACAGACGCATGGACGAATAGACGCACAGACGAGTAGTCGCACGGACGAACAGACGCACGGACAAACTGAAGCATGAAGGAACAATCGCTCGGACGATCAGTCGCCCGGTCGAACCTTATTTTCGTCATTTTATTAAGGTATGATCGAAAAAAGCTAAGAAACGAAATAATTCACCGATATTTCAATCATGTTTCTCTTTATTGACCCTATTTTCGTAATTTTAGCGAGGTATGATCGGAAAAAAATTTTAAAATCGGACAATTTCACCAAATTTATATTAAATCCAATATTTTGCCTTTATTTTTATTATTTTCTAAATGTATGACCGAAAAAAATTTCGAAAACGGTTCTGTTCGGACAAACAGAACTTCATCTGTTTGACGAACAGACGCATGGACAAAAACACGCACAGACGAACAGACGAACGGATGAACAGACGCATGGATGAACAGTCGCACGGACGAACAGACGCACGGACGAATATTGGCACGAACGATCAGACCCACGGACGAACAGACGCAAGCACGAAATGATGCACGGACGAAAAGACGCACGTTCGAAAAGACGCACGGAAGAACAATCACTCGTATGATCAGACGCATGGACGAAAATAGCACGGACGTACATACGCACAAACGAACGGACGCACGGAAGAACGGAAGCAGGGTCGAACAGGCGCACGGTTGAACAGTCGCTCGGATGAATAGACACACGGTTGAACAGACGCACGGACGAACTGAAGCATGAAGGAACAATCGCTCGCACGATCAGACTTACGGACGAACCTAATTTTCGTCATTTTATTAAGGTATGACGGAAGAATACTAAAAAACGAAATAATTCACCGATATTTCAATCTTGTTCCCCTATTTTGCCATTATTTCCGTAATTTTAGCGAGGTATGATCGAAAAAAAGTTTCATAAACGGACAATTTCACCAAATTTGTATTTATATTCAATATTTAGCCCTTAAGATCATTATTTCCTAAGGGTATGATCAAAAAAAATTTCGAAAACGGTTGTGTTCGGACATACAGATGTACGGACCAACAGACGCATGAACAAACAGACGCACAGACGAACAAAAGGACGGACAAACAGATGCACGGACAAACAGTCGCACGGACAAACAGACGCACGGACGAACAGACGCACGGACGAATAGACGCACGGACGAACAGAAACATGGACGAACAGACGCACGGACGAACAGACGCACGGACGAACAGATGCACGGACGAACAGACGCACGGATGAACTGACGCTCGAACGAACTACCACACGAACGAACAGACGCACAAACAAACAGACGCACGGACGAACAGACTCACGGACGAACAGACGCACGGATGAACTGACACTCGAACGAACTACCACACGAACGAACAGATGCATGGACGAACAAACGCACAGACGAACAGACGCAAGGACGAACTTTATTTTCGTCATTCTATCGAGGTTTGGTCTAAAAAAGGTATCAAACTAATGAATTCAGCGATATTTCAATCTTGTTCATATATTTCCCCCTTTTTTTGTCATATTAGAGAGGTATGATCGAAAAAAGTTTCGAAAATGGATAATTTCACCGAAATTTCAATTTTTATCCACTATTTCGCCATTATATTCGTTATTTTCTCAAACTATGATCAAATAAGGTTCGAAATTGGTTCTGTTTTGAGAAACAGATGTACGGATGAACAAACGCATGGACGAACAGACGCACATACGAACTGAATCATGAAAGAAAAATCGCTTGGACGATCTGTCTCCCGGTCGAACTTATATTCGTTATTTTTTTAAGGTTTTATCGTAAAAAGCTATGAAACGAAATAATTCACCGATATTTCAATCTTGTTTCTCTTAATCGCCCCTATTTTCGTAATTTTAGCGAGGTATGATCGGAAAAAATTTCTAAATCGGACAATTTCACCAAATTTATATTTAATCCAATATTTTCCCTTATTTTTATTATTTTCTAAAGGTATGACCGAAAAAAATTTCGAAAACGGTTCTGTTCGGACAAACAGATCTTCATCTGTTTGACGAACAGACGCATGGACAAAAACACGCACAGACGAACAGACGAACGGATGAACAGACGCATGGATGAACAGACGCACGGACGAACAGACGCACGGACGAACAGACATACGGATGAAAAGACGCATGGAAGAACAGACGCACGGATGAACATACGCATGGACGAACAGACGCACGGACGAACAGACGCACGGACGAACAGACGCACGGACGTACAGACGCACGGATGAACAGACGCACGTACGAACACACGCATGGACGAACAGACGCACGGATGAACAGACGCTCGGACGAAATACGCATGAACGAACAGATGCACGGGGGTACAGACGCACGGACAAACAGATGCACGGACGAACAAACTCACGGACGAACAGACTCAAGGACGAACTTTATTTTCGTCATTTTATCGAGTTATGATCAAAAAAGGTAAAAAAAAAAATGAATTCACCGATATTTCATTCTTGTTCATTTATTTCCTCCTTGTATTTCGACATTTTAGAGAGGTATGATTGAAAAAAGTTGCGAAAATGGATAATGTCACTAAAATTTCAATTTTTATCCAACATTTCGCCCTTATGCTCGTTAATTTCTCGAGCTATGATCAAAAAAAATGTTCGAAATTGGTTCTGTTCGGACAAACAGATGTACGGACGAACAGACGCATGGACGAACAGACGCACAGACGAACAGACGCACAGATGAACAGACGCACGGGCGAACAGTCGCACGGATGAACAGACGCACAAACGAACAGACGCACGGACGAACAGACGCATAGACGAACAGACGCACTGACGAACAGACGCACGGACGAACAGACATACGGATGAACAGACGCACGGATGAACATACGCATGGACGAACAGACGCACGGACGAACAGACATACGGATGAAAAGACGCATGGAAGAACAGACGCACGGATGAACATACGCATGGACGAACAGACGCACGGACGAACAGACGCACGGACGAACAGACGCACGGACGTACAGACGCACGGATGAACAGACGCACGTACGAACACACGCATGGACGAACAGACGCACGGATGAACAGACGCTCGGACGAAATACGCATGAACGAACAGATGCACGGGGGTACAGACGCACGGACAAACAGATGCACGGACGAACAAACTCACGGACGAACAGACTCAAGGACGAACTTTATTTTCGTCATTTTATCGAGTTTTGATCAAAAAAGGTAAAAAAAAAAATGAATTCACCGATATTTCATTCTTGTTCATTTATTTCCTCCTTGTATTTCGACATTTTAGAGAGGTATGATTGAAAAAAGTTGCGAAAATGGATAATGTCACTAAAATTTCAATTTTTATCCAACATTTCGCCCTTATGCTCGTTAATTTCTCGAGCTATGATCAAAAAAAATGTTCGAAATTGGTTCTGTTCGGACAAACAGATGTACGGACGAACAGACGCATGGACGAACAGACGCACAGACGAACAGACGCACAGATGAACAGACGCACGGGCGAACAGTCGCACGGATGAACAGACGCACAAACGAACAGACGCACGGACGAACAGACGCATAGACGAACAGACGCACTGACGAACAGACGCACGGACGAACAGACATACGGATGAACAGACGCACGGATGAACATACGCATGGACGAACAGACGCACGGACGAACAGACGCACGGACGAACAGACGCACGGACGTACAGACGCACGGACGAACAGACGCACAGGCGAACAGACGCACGGACGAACAGACGCACGGAAGAAAAGACGCACGGACGAACAGACGCACAGACGAACAGACGCACGGGAGAACAGACGCACGGACGAACAGACATACGGATGAACAGACATATGGACGAACAGACGCATGGACGAACAGATGCACGGACGAACAGACGCATGGACGAACAGACGCACGGGAGAACAGACGCACGGACGAACAGACATACGGATGAACAGACATATGGACGAACAGACGCACGGACAAACAGATGCACGGACGAACAGACGCATGGGCGAACAGACGCACAGACAAACAGACGCACGGACAAACAGTCGCTCGGATGAATAGACGCACGGACGAACAGACGCACGGAAGAACAGACGCACGGAAAAAATTATCATGGACGAACGGACGCATTGACGAACAGACACACTTACGAACAGTCGCACGGACGAACTGAAGCATGAAGGAACAATCGCTCGCACGATCAGACTTACGGACGAACCTAATTTTCGTCATTTTATTAAGGTATGACTGAAGAATACTAAAAAACGAAATAATTCACCGATATTTCAACCTTGTTCCCCTTTTTTGCCATTATTTTCGTAATTTTAGCGAGGTATGATCGAAAAAAAGTTTCAAAAACGGACAATTTCACCAAATTTGTATTTATATTCAATATTTAGCCCTTATTATCATTATTTCCTAAAGGTATGATCAAAAAAAAATTTCGAAAACGGTTGTGTTCGGACATACAGATGTACGGACCAACAGACGCATGAACAAACAGACGCACAGACGAACAAACGGACGGACAAACAGACGCACGGACAAACAGTCGCACGGACAAACAGACGCACGGACGAACAGACGCACGGACGAACAGACGCACGGACAAACAGATGCACGGACAAAAACACGCACGGACGAACAGACTCACGGACGAACAGACGCACGGACGAACAAACGCACGGACAAACAGACGCAAGGACGAACTTTATTTTCGTCATTTTATCGAGTTATGATCTAAGAAAGGTAAAAAACGAATGAATTCACCGATATTTCATTCTTGTTCATTTATTTCCTCCTTGTATTTCGACATTTTAGAGAGGTATGATTGAAAAAAGTTGCGAAAATGGATAATGTCACCAAAATTTCAATTTTTATCCAACATTTCGCCCTTATGCTCGTTAATTTCTCGAGCTATGATCAAAAAAAAAATTCGCAATTGGTTCTGTTAGGACAAACAGATGTACGGACGATCAGAAGAATAGGACGAACAGACGCACGGGCGAACAGTTGCACGGATGAACAGACGCACAGATGAACAGACGCAAGGACGAACAGACGCAAACACGAACAGACGCACTGACGAACAGACATACGGACGAACAGACATACGGATGAACAGACGCACGGAAGAACAGACGCACGGATGAACATACGCATTGACGAACAGACGCACGGACGAACAGTCATACGGAAGAACAGACGCACGGACGAACAGACGCACGGAAGAACAGACGCACGGTCGAACAGACGCACGGATGAACAGACGCATGGACGAACAGACGCACAGACGAACAGACGCACGGACGAACAGATGCATGGACGAACAGACGCACGGACGAACAGACTCACGGACGAACAGACGCACGGACGAACAGACTCACGGACGAACAGACGCACGGATGAACTGACGCTCGGACGAACTATCACACGAACGAACAGATGCAC
Organism: Sympetrum striolatum; assembly: GCA_947579665.1. Classification (NCBI taxonomy): domain Eukaryota; kingdom Metazoa; phylum Arthropoda; class Insecta; order Odonata; family Libellulidae; genus Sympetrum; species Sympetrum striolatum. Next base: position 46,667 of record CANPUZ010000109.1, read on the forward strand.
GGACGAACAAACGCACGGACGAACAGACGCAAGGACGAACTTTATTTTCGTCATTTTATCGAGTTATGATCTAAGAAAGGTAAAAAACGAATGAATTCACCGATATTTCATTCTTGTTCATTTATTTCCTCCTTGTATTTCGACATTTTAGAGAGGTATGATTGAAAAAAGTTGCGAAAATGGATAATGTCACCAAAATTTCAATTTTCATCCAACATTTCGCCCTTATGCTCGTTAATTTCTCGAGCTATGATCAAAAAAAATGTTCGAAATTGGTTCTGTTCGGACAAACAGATGTACGGACGAACAGAAGAATGGACGAACAGACGCACGGGCGAACAGTTGCATGGATGAACAGACGCACAGATGAACAGACGCACGGACGAACAGACGCAAACACGAACAGACGCACTGACGAACAGACGCACGGACGAACAGACATACGGATGAACAGACGCACGGAAGAACAGACGCACGGATGAACATACGCATGGACGAACAGACGCACGGACGAACAGTCATACGGAAGAAGAGACGCACGGACGAACAGACGCACGGAAGAACAGACGCACGTTCGAACAGACGCACGGATGAACAGACGCATGGACGAACAGACGCACAGACGAACAGACGCACGGATGAACAGATGCATGGACGAACAGACGCACGGACGAACAGACTCACGGACGAACAGACGCACGGACGTACAGACGCACGGACGAATAGACGCACAGGTGAACAGACGCACGGACGAACAGACGCACGGAAGAAAAGTCGCACGGACAAACAGACGCACAGACGAACAGACGCACGGACGAACAGACGCGAGGACGAACAGACATACGGATGAACAGACGTATGGACGAACAGACAAACGGACGAACAGACGCACGGACGTACAGACGCACGGACAAACAGATGCACGGACGAATAGACGCATGAACGAACAGACGCTTAGACAAACAGACGCACGGACGAACAGACGCACGGACGAACAGACGCACGGACGAACAGACGCACGGACAAAAACACGCACGGACGAACAGACTCACGGACGAACAGACGCACGGATGAACTGACGCACGGACGAACAGACTGAAGGACGAACAGACATACGGATGAACAGACGCATGGACGAACAGACAAACGGACGAACAGACGCACGGACGAACAGACTTACGGACGAACAGACGCACGGACGAACAGACGCACGGACAAACAGACGCACGGAAGAAAAGTTGCACGGACGAACAGACGCACAGACGAACAGACGCACGGATGAACAGACGCAAGGACGAACAGACATACGGATGAACAGACGCATGGACGAACAGACAAACGGACGAAAAGACGCACGGACTAACAGACGCACGGACGAACAGACGCACGGACGAACAGACACACGGACGAACAGACGAACGGACGAACAGATGCACGGACAAAAACACGCACGGACGAACAGACGTACGGACGAACAGACGCACGGATGAACAAACGCACGGACGAACAGACGCAAGGACGAACTTTATTTTCGTCATTTTATCGAGTTATGATCTAAAAAAGATAAAAAACGAATGAATTCACCGATATTTCATTCTTGTTCATTTATTTCCTCCTTGTTTTTCGACATTTTGGAGAGGTATGATTGAAAAAAGTTGCGTTAATGGATAATGTCACCAAAATTTCAATTTTTATCCAACATTTCGCCCCTATGCTCGTTAATTTCTCGAGCTATGATCAAAAAAAATGTTCGAAATTGGTTCTGTTCGGACAAACAGATGTACGGACGAACAGACGCAAGGACGAACAGACGCACGGGCGAACAGTCGCACGGATGAACAGACGCACAGACGAACAGACGCACGGACGAACAGACGCACAGACGAACAGACGCACTGACGAACAGACGCACGGACGAACAGACATACGGATGAACAGACGCACGGAAGAACAGACGCACCGATGAACATGCGCATGGACGAACAGACGCACGGACGAACAGACGCACGGACGAACAGACGCACGGACGTACAGACGCACGGACGAACAGACACACAGGCGAACAGACGCACGGACGAACAGACGCACGGAAGAAAAGACGCACGGACGAACAGACGCACAGACGAACAGACGCACGGACGAACAGACGCAGGGACGAACAGACGCACGGATGAACAGACGCACGGACGAACAGACGCACGGACGAACAAACGAACGGACGAATAGACGAACGGACAAACAGACGCAATAACGAACAGACTCACGGACGAACAGACGCACGGATGAACTGACGCTCGGACGAACTGTCACAAGAACGAACAGATGCACGGACGAACAGACGCACGGACTAACAGACGCACGGACGAACCATATTTTCGTCATTTTATTTAGGTATGACCGAAGAAAACTAAAAAACGAATTAATTCATCGATATTTCAATCTTGTTCCCATTTTTTGCCATTATTTTCGTAATTTTAGCGAGGTATGATCGAAAAAAAGTTTCAAAAACGGACAATTTCACCAAATTTGTATTTATAATCAATTCTTAGCCCTTATTATATTTATTTCCTATATGTATGTTCAAAAACATTTCGAAAACGGTTGTGTTCGGACAAACAGATGTACGGACCAACAAACGCATGAACAAACAGACGCACAGACGAACAGACGGACGGACAAACAGACGCACGGACAAACAGTCGCACGGACAAACAGACGCACGGACGAACATACGCACGGACGAATAGACGCACGGACGAATAGAAACATGGACGAACAGACGCACGGACGAACAGACGCACGGACGAACAGACGCACGGACGAACAGACGTTCGGATGAACAGACGCACGGACGAACAGATGCATGGACGAACAGACGCACGGACGAACAGACTCACGGACGAACAGACGCACGGACGAACAGACTCACGGACGAACAGACGCACGGATGAACTGACGCTCGGACGAACTATCACACGAACGAACAGATGCACGGACGAACAAACGCACGGACGAACAGACGCAAGGACGAACTTTATTTTCGTCATTTTATCGAGTTATGATCTAAGAAAGGTAAAAAACGAATGAATTCACCGATATTTCATTCTTGTTCATTTATTTCCTCCTTGTATTTCGACATTTTAGAGAGGTATGATTGAAAAAAGTTGCGAAAATGGATAATGTCACCAAAATTTCAATTTTCATCCAACATTTCGCCCTTATGCTCGTTAATTTCTCGAGCTATGATAAAAAAAAATGTTCGAAATTGGTTCTGTTCGGACAAACAGATGTACGGACGAACAGAAGAATGGACGAACAGACGCTCGGGCGAACAGTTGCATGGATGAACAGACGCACAGATGAACAGACGCACGGACGAACAGACGCAAACACGAACAGACGCACTGACGAACAGACGCACGGACGAACAGACATACGGATGATCAGACGCACGGAAGAACAGACGCACGGATGAACATACGCATGGACGAACAGACGCACGGACGAACAGTCATACGGAAGAAGAGACGCACGGACGAACAGACGCACGGAAGAACAGACGCACGTTCGAACAGACGCACGGATGAACAGACGCATGGACGAACAGACGCACAGACGAACAGACGCACGGATGAACAGATGCATGGACGAACAGACGCACGGACGAACAGACTCACGGACGAACAGACGCACGGACGTACAGACGCACGGACGAATAGACGCACAGGTGAACAGACGCACGGACGAACAGACGCACGGAAGAAAAGTCGCACGGACAAACAGACGCACAGACGAACAGACGCACGGACGAACAGACGCGAGGACGAACAGACATACGGGTGAACAGACGTATGGACGAACAGACAAACGGACGAACAGACGCACGGACGTACAGACGCACGGACAAACAGATGCACGGACGAATAGACGCATGAACGAACAGACGCTTAGACAAACAGACGCACGGACGAACAGACGCACGGACGAACAGACGCACGGACGAACAGACGCACGGACAAAAACACGCACGGACGAACAGACTCACGGACGAACAGACGCACGGATGAACTGACGCACGGACGAACAGACTGAAGGACGAACAGACATACGGATGAACAGACGCATGGACGAACAGAAAAACGGACGAACAGACGCACGGACGAACAGACGCACGGACGAATAGACGCACGGACGAACAGACGCACGGACAAACAGACGCACGGAAGAAAAGTCGCACGGACGAACAGACGCACAGACGAACAGACGCACGGATGAACAGACGCAAGGACGAACAGACATACGGATGAACAGACGCATGGACGAACAGACAAACGGACGAAAAGACGCACGGACTAACAGACGCACGGACGAACAGACGCACGGACGAACAGACACACGGACGAACAGACGCACGGACGAACAGATGCACGGACAAAAACACGCACGGACGAACAGACGTACGGACGAACAGACGCACGGATGAACAAACGCACGGACGAACAGACGCAAGGACGAACTTTATTTTCGTCATTTTATCGAGTTATGATCTAAAAAAGATAAAAAACGAATGAATTCACCGATATTTCATTCTTGTTCATTTATTTCCTCCTTGTTTTTCGACATTTTAGAGAGGTATGATTGAAAAAAGTTGCGTAAATGGATAATGTCACCAAAATTTCAATTTTTATCCAACATTTCGCCCTTATGCTCGTTAATTTCTCGAGCTATGATCAAAAAAAATGTTCGAAATTGGTTCTGTACGGACAAACAGATGTACGGACGAACAGACGCAAGGACGAACAGACACACGGGCGAACAGTCGCACGGATGAACAGACGCACAGACGAACAGACGCACGGACGAACAGACGCACAGACGAACAGACGCACTGACGAACAGACGCACGGACGAACAGACATACGGATGAACAGACGCACGGAAGAACAGACGCACCGATGAACATGCGCATGGACGAACAGACGCACGGACGAACAGACGCACGGACGAACAGACGCACGGACGTTCAGACGCACGGACGAACAGACACACAGGCGAACAGACGCACGGACGAACAGACGCACGGAAGAAAAGACGCACGGACGAACAGACGCACAGACGAACAGACGCACGGACGAACAGACGCAGGGACGAACAGACGCACGGATGAACAGACGCACGGACGAACAGACGCACGGACGAACAAACGAACGGACGAATAGACGAACGGACAAACAGACGCAATAACGAACAGACTCACGGACGAACAGACGCACGGATGAACTGACGCTCGGACGAACTGTCACAAGAACGAACAGATGCACGGACGAACAGACGCACGGACTAACAGACGCACGGACGAACCTTATTTTCGTCATTTTATTTAGGTATGACCGAAGAAAACTAAAAAACGAATTAATTCACCGATATTTCAATCTTGTTCCCATTTTTTGCCATTATTTTCGTAATTTTAGCGAGGTATGATCGAAAAAAAGTTTCAAAAACGGACAATTTCACCAAATTTGTATTTATAATCAATTCTTAGCCCTTATTATATTTATTTCCTATAGGTATGATCAAAAACATTTCGAAAACGGTTGTGTTCGGACAAACAGATGTACGGACCAACAAACGCATGAACAAACAGACGCACAGACGAACAGACGGACGGACAAACAGACGCACGGACAAACAGTCGCACGGACAAACAGACGCACGGACGAACATACGCACGGACGAATAGACGCACGGACGAACAGAAACATGGACGAACAGACGCACGGACGAACAGACGCACGGACGAACAGACGCTTAGACAAACAGACGCACGGACGAACAGACGCACGGACGAACAGACGCACGGACGAACAGACGCACGGACAAAAACACGCACGGACGAACAGACTCACGGACGAACAGACGCACGGATGAACTGACGCACGGACGAACAGACTGAAGGACGAACAGACATACGGATGAACAGACGCATGGACGAACAGAAAAACGGACGAACAGACGCACGGACGAACAGACGCACGGACGAATAGACGCACGGACGAACAGACGCACGGACAAACAGACGCACGGAAGAAAAGTCGCACGGACGAACAGACGCACAGACGAACAGACGCACGGATGAACAGACGCAAGGACGAACAGACATACGGATGAACAGACGCATGGACGAACAGACAAACGGACGAAAAGACGCACGGACTAACAGACGCACGGACGAACAGACGCACGGACGAACAGACACACGGACGAACAGACGCACGGACGAACAGATGCACGGACAAAAACACGCACGGACGAACAGACGTACGGACGAACAGACGCACGGATGAACAAACGCACGGACGAACAGACGCAAGGACGAACTTTATTTTCGTCATTTTATCGAGTTATGATCTAAAAAAGATAAAAAACGAATGAATTCACCGATATTTCATTCTTGTTCATTTATTTCCTCCTTGTTTTTCGACATTTTAGAGAGGTATGATTGAAAAAAGTTGCGTAAATGGATAATGTCACCAAAATTTCAATTTTTATCCAACATTTCGCCCTTATGCTCGTTAATTTCTCGAGCTATGATCAAAAAAAATGTTCGAAATTGGTTCTGTACGGACAAACAGATGTACGGACGAACAGACGCAAGGACGAACAGACACACGGGCGAACAGTCGCACGGATGAACAGACGCACAGACGAACAGACGCACGGACGAACAGACGCACAGACGAACAGACGCACTGACGAACAGACGCACGGACGAACAGACATACGGATGAACAGACGCACGGAAGAACAGACGCACCGATGAACATGCGCATGGACGAACAGACGCACGGACGAACAGACGCACGGACGAACAGACGCACGGACGTTCAGACGCACGGACGAACAGACACACAGGCGAACAGACGCACGGACGAACAGACGCACGGAAGAAAAGACGCACGGACGAACAGACGCACAGACGAACAGACGCACGGACGAACAGACGCAGGGACGAACAGACGCACGGATGAACAGACGCACGGACGAACAGACGCACGGACGAACAAACGAACGGACGAATAGACGAACGGACAAACAGACGCAATAACGAACAGACTCACGGACGAACAGACGCACGGATGAACTGACGCTCGGACGAACTGTCACAAGAACGAACAGATGCACGGACGAACAGACGCACGGACTAACAGACGCACGGACGAACCTTATTTTCGTCATTTTATTTAGGTATGACCGAAGAAAACTAAAAAACGAATTAATTCACCGATATTTCAATCTTGTTCCCATTTTTTGCCATTATTTTCGTAATTTTAGCGAGGTATGATCGAAAAAAAGTTTCAAAAACGGACAATTTCACCAAATTTGTATTTATAATCAATTCTTAGCCCTTATTATATTTATTTCCTATAGGTATGATCAAAAACATTTCGAAAACGGTTGTGTTCGGACAAACAGATGTACGGACCAACAAACGCATGAACAAACAGACGCACAGACGAACAGACGGACGGACAAACAGACGCACGGACAAACAGTCGCACGGACAAACAGACGCACGGACGAACATACGCACGGACGAATAGACGCACGGACGAACAGAAACATGGACGAACAGACGCACGGACGAACAGACGCACGGACGAACAGACGCACGGACGAACAGACGTTCGGATGAACAGACGCACGGAGAAACAGACGCACGGAAAAACAGACGCACGGACGAACAGACGCACGGACGAACAGACGCACGGACGAACAGACGCACAGACGAACAGACGCAATGAAAAGCAGACGCACGGACGAATAGACGCACGGACGAACAAACATACGGATGAACTGACGCACGGACGAACAGACGCACGGACGAACAGACGCACGGACAAACAGACGCACGGACGAACAGACGCACGGACGAACAGACGAAGGGACAAACAGACGCACGGACGAACAGACGCACGGACGAACAGACGCACGGACAAAAACACGCACGGACGAACAGACTCACGGACGAACAGACGCACGGATGAACTGACGCACGGACGAACAGACTGAAGGACGAACAGACATACGGATGAACAGACGCATGGACGAACAGAAAAACGGACGAACAGACGCACGGACGAACAGACGCACGGACGAATAGACGCACGGACGAACAGACGCACGGACAAACAGACGCACGGAAGAAAAGTCGCACGGACGAACAGACGCACAGACGAACAGACGCACGGATGAACAGACGCAAGGACGAACAGACATACGGATGAACAGACGCATGGACGAACAGACAAACGGACGAAAAGACGCACGGACTAACAGACGCACGGACGAACAGACGCACGGACGAACAGACACACGGACGAACAGACGCACGGACGAACAGATGCACGGACAAAAACACGCACGGACGAACAGACGTACGGACGAACAGACGCACGGATGAACAAACGCACGGACGAACAGACGCAAGGACGAACTTTATTTTCGTCATTTTATCGAGTTATGATCTAAAAAAGATAAAAAACGAATGAATTCACCGATATTTCATTCTTGTTCATTTATTTCCTCCTTGTTTTTCGAAATTTTAGAGAGGTATGATTGAAAAAAGTTGCGTAAATGGATAATGTCACCAAAATTTCAATTTTTATCCAACATTTCGCCCTTATGCTCGTTAATTTCTCGAGCTATGATCAAAAAAATGTTCGAAATTGGTTCTGTTCGGACAAACAGATGTACGGACGAACAGACGCAAGGACGAACAGACACACGGGCGAACAGTCGCACGGATGAACAGACGCACAGACGAACAGACGCACGGACGAACAGACGCACAGACGAACAGACGCACTGACGAACAGACGCACGGACGAACAGACATACGGATGAACAGACGCACGGAAGAACAGACGCACCGATGAACATGCGCATGGACGAACAGACGCACGGACGAACAGACGCACGGACGAACAGACGCACGGACGTACAGACGCACGGACGAACAGACACACAGGCGAACAGACGCACGGACGAACAGACGCACGGAAGAAAAGACGCATGGACGAACAGACGCACAGACGAACAGACGCACGGACGAACAGACGCAGGGACGAACAGACGCACGGATGAACAGACGCACGGACGAACAGACGCACGGACGAACAAACGAACGGACGAATAGACGAACGGACAAACAGACGCAATAACGAACAGACTCACGGACGAACAGACGCACGGATGAACTGACGCTCGGACGAACTGTCACAAGAACGAACAGATGCACGGACGAACAGACGCACGGACTAACAGACGCACGGACGAACCTTATTTTCGTCATTTTATTTAGGTATGACCGAAGAAAACTAAAAAACGAATTAATTCACCGATATTTCAATCTTGTTCCCATTTTTTGCCATTATTTTCGTAATTTTAGCGAGGTATGATCGAAAAAAAGTTTCAAAAACGGACAATTTCACCAAATTTGTATTTATAATCAATTCTTAGCCCTTATTATATTTATTTCCTATAGGCATGATCAAAAACATTTCGAAAACGGTTGTGTTCGGACAAACAGATGTACGGACCAACAAACGCATGAACAAACAGACGCACAGACGAACAGACGGACGGACAAACAGACGCACGGACAAACAGTCGCACGGACAAACAGACGCACGGACGAACATACGCACGGACGAATAGACGCACGGACGAACAGAAACATGGACGAACAGACGCACGGACGAACAGACGCACGGACGAACAGACGCACGGACGAACAGACGTTCGGATGAACAGACGCACGGAGAAACAGACGCACGGAAAAACAGACGCACGGACGAACAGACGCACGGACGAACAGACGCACGGACGAACAGACGCACAGACGAACAGACGCAATGAAAAGCAGACGCACGGACGAATAGACGCACGGACGAACAAACATACGGATGAACTGACGCACGGACGAACAGACGCACGGACGAACAGACGCACGGACAAACAGACGCACGGACGAACAGACGCACGGACGAACAGACGAAGGGACAAAAAAAACAGATGGACGAACAGACGCATTGACAAACATACACATGGACGAACAGACGCACGGACGAACAGAAGCATGGTCGAAGAGACGCACGGACGAACAGACGCACGGACGAACAGACGCACGGACGAACAGACGTTCGGATGAACAGACGCACGGACAAACAGACGAACGGAAAAGCAGACGCACGGACGAACAGACGCACGGAGGAACAGACGCACAGACGTAAAGACGCACGGACAAACAGACGCACAGGCGAACAGACGCACGGACGAACAGACAAACGGACGAACAGACGCACTAACGAAAAAACGCATGGATGAACAGAAGCACGGACGAATAGACGCACGGATGAACAGATGCATGGACGAACAGACGCACGGACGAACAGACGCAAGGACGAACAGACGCAAGAATAAACAGACGCAGGGACAAACAGATCCGCGGACGAACAGACGCACGGACAAACAGACGCACGGACGAACAGACGCACGGACGAACAGACGCACGGACGAGGAGACGCACGGTCGAACAGACGCACGGATGAACAGACGCATGGACGAACAGACGCATGGACGAACAGACGCATGGACGAACAGACGCACGGACAAACAGACGCACGGACAAACAGATGCGCGGACAAACAAACGCACGGACGAATAGACGCACGGTCGAACAGACGCACGGATGAACAGACGCACGGATGAACAGACGAACGGACGAACAGACATACGGATGAACAGACGCACGGATGAACATATGCATGGACGAACAGACGCGCGGACGAACAGACGCACGGACGAACAGACGCACGGACGTACAGACGCACGGACGAACAGACGCACAGGCGAGCAGATGCACGGACGAACAGACGCACGGAAGAAAAGACGCACGGACGAACAGACGCACAGACGAACAGACGCACGGACGAACAGACGCACGGACGAACAGACATACGGATGAAAAGACGCATGGACGAACAGACGCACGGACGAACAGACGCACAGACAAACAGACGCACGGACAAACAGACGCACGGATGAACAGACGCACGGACGAACAGAACCACGGACGAACAGACTCACGGACGAACAGACGCAAGGACGAACAGACATACGGATAAACAGACGCATGGACGAACAGACGAACGGACGAACAGACGCACGGACGAACAGACGCACGGACAAACAGATGCATGGACGAACAGACGCATGAATGAACAGACGCACAAACAAAAAGACGCACGGACAAACAGACGCACGGACGAACAGACGCACGGATGAACAGACGCACGGACGAACAGACGCAAGGACGAACAGATGCACGGACAAAAACACGCACGGACGAACAGACTCACGGACGAACAGACGCACGGATGAACTGACGCTCGGACGAACTGTCACACGAACGAACAGATGTACGGATGAACAAACGCATGGACGAACAGACGCACATACGAACTGAATCATGAAAGAAAAATCGCTTGGATGATCTGACGCCCGGTCGAACCTTATATTCGTCATTTTTTTAAGGTTTGATCGTAAAAAGCTATGAAACGAAATAATTCACCGATATTTCAATCTTGTTTCTCATAATCGCCCCTATTTTCGTAATTTTAGCGACGTATGATCGGAAAAAAAATTCTAAATCGGACAATTTCACCAAATTTATATTTAATCCAATATTTTGCCCTTATTTTTATTATTTTCTAAAGGTATGACCGAAAAAAATTTTGAAAACGGTTCTGTTCGGACAAACAGATCTTCATCTGTTTGACGAACAGACGCATGGACAAAAACACGCAAAGACGAACAGACGAACGGATGAACAGACGCATGGATGAACAAACGCACGGACGAACAGACGCACGGACGAACAGACGCACGGACGAACAGACATACGGATGAACAGGCGCATGGAAGAACAGACGCACGGATGAACATACGCATGGACGAACAGACGCACGGGCAAACAGACGCACGGACGAACAGACGCACGGACGTACAGTCGCACGGACGAACAGACGCACAGGCAAACAGACGCACGGACGAACAGACGCACGGAAGAAAAGACGCACGGACGAACAGACGCACGGACGAACAGACGCACGGACGAACAGACGCACAGACAAACAGATGCACGGACGAACACACGCACGGACGAACAGACGCACGGACGAACAGACACACGGACGAACCGACGCACAGACAAACAGACGCACGGACGAACAGACGCACGGATGAACATACGCACGGATGAACAGACGCACGGACGAACAGACGCATGGACAATAGACACACGGACGTACAGACGCACGGACAAACAGACGCACGGACGAACACACGCACGGACAAAAAAACGCACAGATGAACAGAAGCTCGGACGAACAGACGCATGAACGAACAGACGCACGGACGAATAGTCGAACGGATGACAGACTAACGGACGAACAGTCATTCGGACGAACAGACGCATGGAAGAACGGTCGCACTGTCGAAGAGACGCACAGATTAACAGACGCTCGGACGAACAGACGCACGAACGAACAGATGCACGGACGAACAAACGCATGGACGAACAGACGCACGGACGAACTTTATTTTCGTCATGCTATCGAGGTATGATCTAAAAAAGGTAAAAAACCAATGAATTCAACGATATTTCAATCTTGTTCATCTATTTATCCCTTACTTTTCGTAATTGTAGAGTGGTATGATTGAAAAAAGTTTCGAAAATGTATATTCTCACCGAAATTTCAATTTTTATCCACTATTTCGTCTTTATATTCGTTATTTTCTCAAGCTTTGATCAAATAAGGTTCGAAATTGGTTCTGTTTGGAGAAACAGATGTATGGATGAACAAACGCATGGACGAACAGACGCACAGAAGAACAGTCACACGAACGAACATACGCACGGAAGAACAAACGCACGGACGACAAACGCACGGACGATCAGACTTACGGACGATCAGAACACGGACAAACAGACGCATGGATGAACAGACGCATGGACAAACAGACGCACGGACAAACAGACGCACGGACAAACAGACGCAAGGACATACAGATGCACGGACGAACAGACGCACGGACGAACAGACGCAGGGACGAAGCGACGCATGGACGAACTGACGCACGGACGTTAAGAGGCACGGACGAACAGACGCACGGATGAACAGACGCACAGACGTACAGACGCACGGACGAACAGGCGCACAGACAAACAGACGCACGGACGAACCTTATTTTCGTCATTCTATCGAGGTATGATCTAAAAAAGGTAAAATAACAAATGAATTCAACAATATTTCAATCTTGTTCATCTATTTCACCCTTTTTTTTCGTCATATTAGAGAGGTATGATCGAAAAAAGTTTCGAAAACGGATAATTTCACTGAAATTTCATTTTTTAAACATTAATTCGCTCTTATTTTCGTTATTTTCTCAAGCTATGATCGAAAATGTTCGACATTGATTCTGTTCAGACAATCAGATGTACGGACGAACAGACGCACGGACGAACAGACGCACGGACGAACAGACGCATGGACAAACAGACGCATGGACGTACAGACGCACGGACAAACAGACGCACGGACGAACAGACGCACGGATGAACAGACGCTCTGACGAACATACGCATGAACGAACAGATGCACGGGCGTACAGACGCACGGACAAACAGATGCACGGACGAACAAACTCACAGACGAACAGACGCACGGACGAACCTTATTTTCGTCCTTTTATTGAGGTATGATCTAAATATGGTAAAAAACGAATGAATTCACCGATATTTCAATCTAGTTCATCTATTTTCCCCTAACTTTTCGTCATTTTAGGGAGGTATGATCGGAAAAAGTTTAGAAAATGGATAATTTCACTGAAATTTCATTTTTTAAACATTATTTCGCTCTTATTTTCGTTATTTTCTCAAGCTATGATCGAAAATGTTCGACATTGGTTCTGTTCAGACAATCAGATGTATGGACGAACAGACGCACGGACGAACAGACGCACGGACGAACAGACGCATGGACAAACAGACGCACGGACGTACAGACGCACGGACAAACAGACGCACGGACGAACAAGCGCACGGACGAACAGACGCACGGATGAACAGACGCTCGGACGAACATATGCATGAACGAACAGATGCACGGGGGTACAGACGCACGGACAAACAGATGCACGGACGAACAAACTCACGGACGAACAGACGCACGGACGAACCTTATTTTTGTCCTTTTATTGAGGTAAAATCTAAATATGGTAAAAAACGAATGAATTCACCGATATTTCAATCTAGTTCATCTATTTTCCCCTAACTTTTCGTCATTTTAGGGAGGTATGATAGAAAATGGTTTCGAAAATGTATATTGTCACTGAAATTTCAATTTTTATCTACTATTTCGCCCTTATGTTCGTTATTTTCTCAAGCTATGATCAAGAAAATGATCGAAATTAGTTCTGTGTGGAGAAATAGATGCAAGGATGAACAGACGCATGGACGAATAGACGCACAGACGAGTAGTCGCACGGACGAACAGACGCTCGGACGAACTGAAGCATGAAGGACCAATCGTTCGGACGATCAGTCGCCCGGTCGAACCTTATTTTCGTCATTTTATTGATGTATTATCGAAAAAAGCTAAGAAACGAAATAATTCACCGATATTTCAATCATGTTTCTCTTTATCGACCCTATTCTCGTAATTTCAGCGAGGTATGATCGAAAAAAAATTTCGAAAACGGACAATTTCACCAAATTTATATTTTATACAATATTTTGCCCTTATTTTCATTATTTTCTAAAGGTATGATCGAAAACAATTTCGAAAACGGTTCTGTTCGGGCAAACAGATGAACAGACGAACAGACGCTTGGACAAAAACACGAACAGACGAACAGAAAAACGGATGAACAGACGCATGGATGAAAAGACGCACGGAAGAACAATCACTCGTATGATCAGACGCATGGACGAAAATAGCACGGACGTACATACGCACATACGAACTGACGCACGGAAGAACGGAAGCAGGGTCGAACAGGCGCACGGTTGAACAGTCGCTGGGATGAATAGACCTACGGACGAACAGACGCACGGACGAACTGACGCAAGGACGAACAGACGCACGAATAAACAGACGCAGGGACAAACAGATGCGCGGACGAACAGACGCACGGACAAACAGACGCACGGACGAACAGACGCACGGACGAACAGACGAAGGACGAACAGACGCACGGTCGAACAGACGCACGGATGAACAGACGCATTGACGAACAGACGCATGGACGAACAGACGCAAGGACGAACAGACGCACGGACAAACAGACGCACGGACAAACAGATGCGCGGACGAACAGACGCACGGACGAAGAGACGCACGGACAAACAGACGCACGGAAGAACAGACGCACGGTCGAACAGACGCAAGGATGAACAGACGCATGAATGAACAGACGCACAGACGAACAGACGCACGGATGAACAGATGCATGGACGAACAGACGCACGGACGAACAGACATACGGAAGAACAGACGCACGGACGAACAGGCGCACAGAAGAACATACGCATGGACGAACAGACGCACGGATGAACAGACTCACGGACGAACAGACGCAAGGACGTACAGACGCACGGACGAACAGACGCACAGGCGAACAGACGCACGGACGAACAGACGCACGGAAGAAAAGTCGCACGGACGAACAGACGCACAGACGAACAGACGCACGGACGAACAGACGCAAGGACGCACAGACATACGGATGAACAGTCGCATGGACGAACAGACAAACGGACGAACAGACGCACGGACGAACAGACGCACGGACAAACAGATGCACGGACGAATAGACGCATGAACGAACAGACGCACAGACAAAAAGACGCACGGACAAACAGACGCACGGACGAACAGACGCACGGACGAACAGACGCACGGACGAACAGACGCACGGACGAACAGACACACGGACGAACAGATGCACGGACAAAAACACGCACGGACGAACAGACTCACGGACAAACAGACGCACGGATGAACTGACGCTCGGATGAACTACCACACGAACAAACAGATGCACGGACGAACAAACGCACGGACGAACAGACTCAAGGACGAACATTATTTTCGTCATTTTATCGAGTTATGATCTAAAAAAGGTAAAAAACGAATGAATTTACCGATATTTCATTCTTGTTCATTTATTTCCTCCTTGTATTTCGACATTTTAGAGAGGTATGATTGAAAAAAGTTGCGAAAATGGATAATGTCACCAAAATTTCAATTTTTATCCAACATTTCGCCCTTATGCTCGTTAATTTCTCGAGCTATGATCAAAAAAAATGTTCGAAATTGGTTCTGTTCGGACAAACAGATGTACGGACGAACAGACGCAAGGACGAACAGACGCACAGACGAACAGACGCACGGATGAACAGACGCACGGGCGAACAGTCGCACGGATGAACAGACGCACAAACGAACAGACGCACTGACGAACAGACCTACGGACGAACAGACATACGGATGAACAGACGCACGGATGAACATACGCATGAACGAACAGACGCACGGACGAAAAGACGCACGGACGAACAGACGCACGGACGTACAGACGCACGGACGAACAGACGCACAGGCGAACAGACGCACGGACGAACAGACGCACGGAAGAAAAGACGAACGGACGAACAGAAGCACAGACGAACAGACGCATGGACGAACAGACGCACGGACGAACAGACATACGGATGAACAGACGCATGGACGAACAGACACACGGACGAACAGACGCACGGACGAACAGACGCACGGACAAACAGATGCACGGACGAACAGATGCATGGACGAACAGACGCACAAACAAACAGACGCACGGACAAACAGACGCACGGATGAAGAGACGCACGGACGAACAGACGCACGGACGAACAGACGCACGGACGAACAGACGCACGGACAAAAAGACGCACGGACGAACAGACTCACGGACGAACAGACGCACGGATGAACTGACGCTCGGACGAACTGTCACACGAACGAACAGATGCACGGACGAACAGACGCACGGACGAACAGACGCACGGACGAACCTTATTTTCGTCATTTTATCGAGGTATGATCTAAATATGGTAAAAAAAATGAATAAACCGATATTTCAATCTTGATCATCTATTTATCCCTTACTTTTCGTCATTTTAGAGATGTATGATAGAAAAAAGTTTTGGAAATGTATATTGTCACCGAAATTTCAATTCTTATCCACTATTTCGCCATTATATTCGTTATTTTCTCAAACTATGATCAAATAAGGTTCGAAATTGGTTCTGTTTGGAGAAACAGATGCATGGATGAAAAAATGCATGGACGAACAGACGCACATACGATCTGAATCATGAAAGAAAAATCGCTTGGACGATCTGACGCCCGGTCGAACCTTATATTCGTCATTTTTTTAAGGTTTGATCGTAAAAAGCTATGAAACGAAATAATTCACCGATATTTCAATCTTGTTTCTCTTAATCGCCCCTATTTTCGTAATTTTAGCAAGGTATGATCGGAAAAAAATTTCTAAATCGGACAATTTCACTAAATTTATATTTAATCCAATATTTTTTCCTTATTTTTATTATTTTCTAAAGGTATGACCGAAAAAAATTTTGAAAACGGTTCTGTTCGGACAAACAGATCTACATCTGTTTGACGAACAGACGCATGGACAAAAACACGCACAGACGAACAGACGAACGGATGAACAGACGCATAGATGAACAAACGCACGGACGAACAGACGCACGGACGAACAGACGTAAGGACGAACAGACATAAAGATGAACAGACGCACGGAAGAACAGACGCACGGATGAACATACGCATCGACGAACAGATGCACGGACGAAAAGACGCACGGTCGAAAAGTCGCACGGAAGAACAATCACTCGTACGTTCAGACGCATGGACGAAAATAGCACGGACGTACATACGCACATACGAACGGACGCACGGAAGAACGGATGCAGTGTCGAACAGGCGCACGGTTGAACAGTCGCTCGGATGAATAGACGCACGGACGAACAGACGCACGGAAGAACAGACGCACGGAAAAAATTATCATGGACGAACGGACGCATTGACGAACAGACACACTTACGAACAGACGCACGGACGAACTAAAGCATGAAGGAACAATCGCTCGCACGATCAAACTTACGGACGAACCTAATTTTCGTCATTTTATTAAGGTATGACGGAAGAATACTAAAAAACGAATTAATTCACCGATATTTCAATCTTGTTCCCCTTTTTTGCCATTATTTTCGTAATTTTAGCGAGGTATGATCGAAAAAAAGTTTCAAAAACGGACAATTTCACCAAATTTGTATTTATATTCAATACGAGTAAAATGTAGCTTGCATACTGCAAGCAGATCGACAACACTAATTTCATATCGGCATCATATCGGGACGGACATCAAAAGAAAAAAAAAATTCAAAATATTCGTAGAATTCGCTGCAATTTAATCACCTGGCAGCGAACCCCGGTCTTCCTGGTGTACTTACTATGCAGCAAAATAGAAAATTACCATATCAAACTATGTGTGAAAATTCAAGCAAAACTATTAGGTGCAACTACCTCAAACGACGTCCTACTATTCACATACACTCCTTATTTGAGAAATTATAATGTGCTCTGGCATCGACACCAGGAACAGCATGGTCTTATCTATTTTTTTTCTTAAACAAAGTGTTAATATACATCTTCCATCTAAGCAAGAGCTCCCTTACATATCGATAAATGCATAAAAAAATTATGAAAAGATACCCCATAGTATTATATATGGGTGATATTTTTACCGCCCGGCATCGAACCCGGGTCTTTCAGGCAATACTTTCTATGCAGCACAAAAGAAAAACACCATCTCTAACCGCGTATGCAAATTCAAGCAGAAATATTGGTTACAACTGCCTCAAATGACGTCCTACTTTTCCTTTATATTCCTTATGAGAGAAACGTTATTGTGCTCTGGCTTCGAACCCAGGAACAGTACGGTCTTATGAAAATTTTTTTCTAAAACTTATTCGTACCATACATCTTCCAGCCAAGCACGAACATCCTATCATTTCGATAAGTGCATCTAAAAAAATAATGAAAAACGGCTCCCATGTATTTTAAAGGGCAGATCTTTGCATCGTCCTAGCATCGAACCCAGGATAACTTTTGTAAAAGTCATTGATGTTTTCGAAAGTCCAAGACCATAAATATAGGCACCTTGAGTTTTACTTCTCTACCTATCCGGAAAGTATTTTTTTTTAATTCCCGAATATCACGGCAATGCATTCAAACGGGAAAAATCGGGACTTTGGGGCCCTCTGGAATCGAACCTATGACACTGAGGAGCAAAGTCTCTTTTTTCCTGGGGGTTTCACGTTATGGCCAATATGTCATAAAAATTTCAGATCAATGACGCTTGTAGTTTAGGCTGTGAATTTGTATCCTATCTATCTATATAGGTATATATATGAATGAATCCGGAGAAGCATCTATATATAATAGATTTAGCCCTTATTATCATTATTTCCTAAAGGTATGATCAAAACAAATTTCGAAAACGGTTGTGTTCGGACATACAGATGTACGGACCAACAGACGCATGAACAAACAGACGCACAGACGAACAAACGGACGGACAAACAGACGCACGGACAAAAAGACGCACGGACAAACAGACGCACGGACGAACAGACGCACGGACGAATAGACGCACGGACGAACAGAAACATGGACGAACAGATGCACGGACGAACAGACGCACGGACGAACAGATGCACGGAAGAACAGACGCACGGATGAATTGACGCTCGAACAAACTACCACACGAACGAACAGACGCACGGACAAACAGACGCACGGACGAACAGACTCACGGACGAACAGACGCACAGATGAACTGACGCTTGAACGAACAGACGCACGGACGAACAGACACACGAACGAACAGATGCACGGACGAACAAACGCACGGACGAACAGACGCAAGGACGAACTTTATTTTCGTCATGCTATCGAGGTTTGGCCTAAAAAAGGTATCAAACTAATGAATTCAACGATATTTCAATCTTGTTCATATATTTCCCCCTTTTTTTGTCTTATTAGAGAGAGGTATGATCAAAAAATGTTCGACATTGGTTCTGTTCGGACAATCAGATGTACGGACGAACAAACGCATGGACGAACAGTCGCACAGCCAAACAGACGCACGGACGAATAGACGCTCGCATGAACAGAGCCACGGACGAACAGATGCACGAACAAACAGACGCACCGACGAACAGACGCACGGAAGAACAGACGAAGGGACAAAAAAACACATGGACGAACAGACGCATTAATTCAACAGACACATGGACGAACAGACGCACGGACGAACAGACGCAAGGACGAAGAGACGCATGGACGAACAGACGCACGGACGAACAAACGCACGGACGAACAGACGTTCGGATGAACAGACGCACGGACAGATAGACGCACAGAAAAGCAGACTCACGGACGAACAGACGCGCGGACGAACAGACGCACAGACGTACAGACGCACGGATAAACAGACGCACAGACGAAAAAACGCACGGACGAACAGACACACGGACGAACAGACGCACTAACGAACAAACGCATGGACGAACAGACGCACGGACGAACAGACGCACGGATGAACAGACGCATGGACGAACAGACGCACGGACGAACAGACGCACGGATGAACAGACGCATAGACGAACAGACGCATGGACGAACAGACGCAAGGACGAACAGACGCACGGACAAACAGACGCACGGACAAACAGATTCGTGGACGAACAGACGCACGAACGATCAGACCCATGGACGAACAGACGCAAGGACGAAATGATGCACGGACGAAAAGACGCACGGTCGAAAAGACGCACGGAAGAACAATCACTCGTATGATCAGACGCATGGACGAAAATAGCACGGACGTACATACGCACATACGAACGGACGCACGGAAGAACGGAAGCAGGGTCGAACAGGCGCACGGTTGAACAGTCACTCGGATGAATAGACGCACGGACGAACAGACGCACGGAAGAACAGACGCACGGAAAAAATTATCATTGACGAACGGACGCATTGACGAACAGACACACTTACGAACAGACGCACGGACGAACTGAAGCATGAAGGAACAATCGCTCGCACGATCAGACTTACGGACGAACCTAATTTTCGTCATTTTATTAAGGTATGACCGAAAAAAACTAAAAAACGAATTAATTCACCGATATTTCAATCTTCCTCCCCTTTTTTGCCATTATTTTCGTAATTTTAGCGAGGTATGATCGAAAAAAGTTTCAAAAACGGATAATTTCACCAAATTTGTATTTATATTAAATATTTAGCCCTTATTATAATTATTTCCTAAAGGTATGATCAAAAAAAATTTCGAAAACGGTTGTGTTCGGACAAACAGATGTACGGACCATCAAACGCATGAACAAACAGACGCATAGA
This sequence comes from Sympetrum striolatum, assembly GCA_947579665.1. Taxonomy (NCBI): domain Eukaryota; kingdom Metazoa; phylum Arthropoda; class Insecta; order Odonata; family Libellulidae; genus Sympetrum; species Sympetrum striolatum. The sequence goes on from CANPUZ010000109.1 coordinate 68,287, forward strand.
CGAACAGACGGAAGGACAAACAGACGCACGGACAAAAAGACGCACGGACGAACAGACGCACGGACGAATAGACGCACGGACGAACAGAAACATGGACGAAAAGACGCACGGACGAACAGACGCACGGACGAACAGACGCACGGACGAACAGACGTTCGGATGAACAGACGCACGGACGAACAGACGCACGGAAAAACACACGCACGGACGAACAGACGCACGGACGAACAGACGCACGGACGAACAGACGCACAGACGGACAGACGCACTGAAAAGCAGACGCACGGACGAATAGACGCACGGACGAACAGACATTAGGATGAACAGACGCACGGACGAACAGACGCACGGACGAACAGACGCACGGACAAACAGACGCACGGACGAACAGACGCACGGATGAACAGATGAAGGGACGAAAAAACACATGGACGAACAGACGCATTGACAAACAGACACATGGACGAACAGACGCACGGACGAACAGACGCATGGACGAAGAGGCGCACGGACGAACAGACGCACGGACGAACAGACGCACGGACAAACAGACGTTCGGATGAACAGACGCATGGACAAACAAACGCACGGAAAAGCAGACGCACGGACGCCCAGACGCACGGACGAACAGACGCACAGACGTACAGACGCACGGACAAACAGACGCACAGGCGAACAGACGTACGGACGAACAGACACACGGACGAAGAGACGCACTAACGAACAAACTCATGGACGAACAGACGCACGGACGAATAGACGCACGGATGAACAGACGTATGGACGAACAGACGCACGGACGAACAGACGCAAGGACGAACAGACGCACGGATAAACAGACGCAAGGACAAACAGACGCACGGACGAACAGACGTATGGACGAAGAGCCGCATGGACGAACAGTCGCACTGTCGAACAGACGCACGGATGAACAGACGCATGGACGAACAGACGCATGGACGAACAGACGCAAGGACGAACAGACGCACGGACAAACAGACGCACGGACAAACAGATGCGCAGACGAACAGACGCACGGACGAACAGACGCACGGACAAACAGACGCACGGACGAACAGACGCACGGTCGAACAGACGCACGAATGAACAGACGCATGGACGAACAGACGCACAGACGAACAGACGCACGGATGAACAGATGCATGGACGAACAGACGCACGGACGAACAGACATACGGAAGAACAGACGCACGGACGAACAGACGCACGGAAGAACAGACGCACGGTCGAACAGAGCACGGATGAACAGACGCATGGACGAACAGATGCACAGACGAACAGACGCACGGATGAACAGATGCATGGACGGATAGACGCACGGACGAATAGACGCACAGGTGAACAGACGCACGGACGAACAGACGCACGGAAGAAAAGTCGCACGGACGAACAGACGCACAGACGAACAGACGCACGGACGAACAGACGCAAGGACGAACAGACATACGGATGAACAGACGCATGGACGAACAGACAAACGGACGAACAGACGCACGGACGAACAGACGCACGGAAAACAGATGCACGGACGAATAGACGCATGAACGAACAGACGCACAGACAAAAAGACGCACGGACAAACAGACTTACGGACGAACAGACGCACGGACGAGCAGACGCACGGACGAACAGACGCACGGACGAACAGATATACGGACAAAAGCACGCACGGACGAACAGACTCACGGACGAACAGACGCACGGATGAACTGACGCTCGGACGAACTACCACACGAACGAACAGATGCACGGACGAACAAACGCACGGACGAACAGACGCAAGGACGAACTTTATTTTCGTCATTTTATCGAGTTATGATCTAAAAAAGGAAAAAAGCGAATGAATTCACCGATATTTCATTTTTGTTCATTTATTTCCTCTTTGTATTTCGACATTTTAGAGAGGTATGATTGAAAAAAGTTGCGAAAATGGATAATGTCACCAAAATTTCAATTTTTATCCAACATTTCGCCCTTATGCTCGTTAATTTCTCGAGCTATGATCAAAAAAAATGTTCGAAATTCGTTCTGTTCGGACAAACAGATGTACGGACGAACAGACGAATGGACGAATAGACGCACGGGCGAACAGTCGCACGGATGAACAGACGCACAGATGAACAGACGCACGGACGAACAGACATACGGATGAACAGACGCACGGAAGAACAGACGCACGGATGAACATACGCATGGACGAACAGACGCACGGACGAACAGTCATACGGAAGAACAGACGCACGGACGAACAGACGCACGGTAGAACAGACGCACGGTCGAACAGACGCACGGATGAACAGACGCATGGACGAACAGACGCACAGACGAACAGACGCACGGATGAACAGATGCATGGAGGAACAGACGCACGGACGAACAGACGCACGGACGTACAGACGCACGGACGAATAGACGCACAGGTGAACAGACGCACGGACGAACAGACGCACGGAAGAAAAGTCGCACGGACGAACAGACGCACAGACGAACAGACGCACGGACGAACAGACGCAAGGACGAACAGACATACGGATGAAAAGACGTATGGACGAACAGACAAACGGACGAACAGACGCACGGACGAACAGACGCACGGACAAACAGATGCACGGACGAATAGACGCATGAACGAACAGACGCACAGACAAAAAGGCGCACGGACAAACAGACGCACGGACGAACAGACGCACGGACGAACAGACGCACGGACAAACAGACGCACGGACAAAAACATGCACGGATGAACAGACTCACGGACGAACAGACGCACGGATGAACTGACGCACGGACGAACAGACGCAAGAACGAACAGACATACGGATGAACAGACGCATGGACGAACAGACAAACGGACGAACAGACGCACGGACGAACAGACGCACGGAAGAAAAGTCGCACGGACGAACAGACGCACAGACGAACAGACGCACGGACGAACAGACGCAAGGAAGAACAGACATACGGATGAACAGACGCAAGGACGAACAGACTAACGGACGAACAGACGCACGGACGAACAGACGCACGGACGAACAGACGCACGGACGATCAGACACACGGACGAACAGACGCACGGACGAAGAGATGCACGGACAAAAATCCGCACGGACGAACAGACTCACGGACGAACAGACGCACGGATGAACAAACGCACGGACGAACAGACGCAAGGACGAACTTTATTTTCGTCATTTTATCGAGTTATGATCTAAAAAAGGTAAAAAACGAATGAACTCACCGATATTTCATTCTTGTTCATTTATTTCCGCCTTGTATTTAAACATTTTAGAGAGGTATGATTGAAAAAAGTTGCGAAAATGGATAATGTCACCAAAATTTCAATTTTTATCCAACATTTCGCCCTTATGCTCGTTAATTTCTCGAGCTATGATCAAAAAAAAATGTTCGAAATTGGTTCTGTTCGGACAAACAGATGTACGGACGAACAGACGCACGGACGAACAGACGCACGGGCGAACAGTCGCACGGATGAACAGACGCACAGACGAACAGACGCACTGACGAACAGACGCACAGACGAACAGACGCACTGACGAACAGACGCACGGACGAACAGACAGACGGATGAACATACGCACGGATGAACAGACGCACCGACGAACAGACGCATGGACAACAGACACACGGACTTACAGACGCACGGACAAACAGACGCACGGACGAACACACGCACGGACAAACAGACGCACGGATGAACAGACGCTCGGACGAACAGACGCATGAACGAACAGACGCACGGACGAATAGTCGAACGGATGACAGACTAACGGACGAACAGACATTCGGACGAACAGACGCATGGAAGAACGGTCGCACTGTCGAAGAGACGCACAGATTAACAGACGCTCGGACGAACAGACGCACGAACGAACAGATGCACGGACGAACAAACGCATGGACGAACAGACGCACGGACGAACTTTATTTTCGTCACTCTATCGAGGTATGATCTAAAAAAGGTAAAAAACCAATGAATTCAACCATATTTCAATCTTGTTCATCTATTTATCCCTTACTTTTCGTCATTTTAGAGTGATATGATTGAAAAAAGTTTCGAAAATGTATATTGTCACCGAAATTTCAATTTTTATCCACTATTATGTCTTTATATTCGTTATTTTCTCAAGCTTTGATCAAATAAGGTTCGAAATTGGTTCTGTTTGGAGAAACAGATGTACGGATGAACAAACGCATGGACGAACAGATGCACGGACGAACAGGCGCACAGACAAACAGACGCACGGACGAACCTTATTTTCGTCATTCTATCGAGGTATGATCTAAGAAAGGTAAAATAACAAATGAATTCAACAATATTTCAATCTTGTTCATCTATTTCACCCTTTTTTTTTCGTCATATTAGAGAGGTATGATCGAAAAAAGGTTCGAAAACGGATAATTTCACTGAAATTTCAATTTTTAAACATTATTTCGCTCTTATTTTCGTTATTTTCTCCAGCTATGATCGAAAATGTTTGACATTGGTTCTGTTCAGACAATCAGATGTACGGACGAACAGACGCACGGACGAACAGACGCATGGACAAACAGACGCACGGACGTACAGACGCACGGACAAACAGACGCACCGACGAACACACGCACGGACGAACAGACGCACGGATGAACAGATGCACGGACGAACAAACTCACGGACGAACAGACGCACGGACGAACCTTATTTTCGTCCTTTTATTGAGGTATGATCTAAATATGGTAAAAAACGAATGAATTCACCGATATTTCAATCTAGTTCATATATTTTCCACTAACTTTTCGTCATTTTAGGGAGGTATGATAGAAAAAGGTTTCGAAAATGTATATTGTCAATGAAATTTCAATTTTTATCTACTATTTCGCCCTTATGTTCGTTATTTTCTAAACTATGATCAAAAAAATGTTCGAAATTAGTTCTGTCTGGAGAAATAGATGTACGGATGAACAGACGCATGGACGAATAGACGCACAGACGAGTAGTCGCACGGACGAACAGACGCACGGACAAACTGAAGCATGAAGGAAAAATCGCTCGGACTATCAGTCGCCCGGTCGAACCTTATTTTCGTCATTTTATTGAGGTATGATCGAAAAAAGCTAAGAAACGAAATAATTCACCGATATTTCAATCATGTTTCTCTTTATCGACCCTATTTTCGTAATTTCAGCGAGGTATGATCGAAAAAAAATTTCAAAAACGGACAATTTCACCAAATTTATATTTTATCCAATATTTTACCCTTATTTTCATTATTTTCTAAAGGTATGATCGAAAACAATTTCGAAAACGGTTCTGTTCGGGCAAACAGATGAACAGACGAACAGACGCTTGGACAAAAACACGCACAGTCGAACAAACGAACGGATGAACAGACGCATGGATGAACAGACGCACGGACGAACAGACGCACGGACGAATATTGGCACGAACGATCAGACCCACGGTCGAACAGACGCAAGGACGAAATGATGCACGGACGAAAAGACGCACGGTCGAAAAGTCGCACGGAAGAACAACAACTCGTACGATCAGATGCATGGACGAAAATAGCACGGACGTACATACGCACATACGAATGGACGCACGGAAAAACGGATGCAGGGTCGAACAGGCGCACGGTTGAACAGTCGCTCGGATGAATAGACGCATGGACGAACAGACGCACGGAAGAACAGGCGCACGGAAAAAATTATCATGGACGAACGGACGCATTGACGAACAGACACACTTACGAACAGACGCACGGACGAACTTAAGCATGAAGGAACAATCGCTCGCACGATAAGACTTACGGACGAACCTAATTTTCGTCATTTTATTAAGGTATGACGGAAGAATACTAAAAAACGAATTAATTCACCGATATTTCAATCTTGTTCCCCTTTTTTGCCAATATTTTCGTAATTTAAGCGAGGTATGATCGAAAAAAAGTTTCAAAAACGGACAATTTCACCAAATTTGTATTTATATTCAATATTTAGCCCTTATTATCATTATTTCCTAAAGGTATGATCAAAAAAAATTTCGAAAACGGTTGTGTTCGGACATACAGATGTACGGACCAACAGACGCATGAACAAACAGACGCACAGACGAACAAACGGACGGACAAACAGACGCACATACAAAAAGACGCACGGACAAACAGACGCATGGACGAACAGACGCACGGATGAACTGACGATCGAACGAACTACCACACGAACGAACAGACGCACGGACAAACAGACGCACGGACGAACAGACGCAAGGACGAACTTTATTTTCGTCATGCTATCGAGGTTTGGTCAGAAAAAGGTATCAAACTAATGAATTCAACGATATTTCAATCTTGTTCATATATTTCCCCCTTTTTTTGTCATATTAGAGAGGTATGATCAAAAAATGTTCGACATTGGTTCTGTTCGGACAATCAGATGTACGGACGAACAAACGCATGGACGAACAGTCGCACAGACAAACAGACGCACGGACGAATAGACGCTTGGATGAACAGAGCCACGGACGAACAGATGCACGAACAAACAGACGCACCGACGAACAGACGCACGGACGAACAGACGAAGGGTCAAAAAAACACATGGACGAACAGACGCATTGATTCAACAGAAACATGGACGAACAGACGCACGGACGAACAGACGCAAGGACGAAGAGACGCACGGACGAACAGACGCACGGACGAACAGACGCACGGACGAATAGACGTTCGGATGAACAGACGCACGGACAAATAGACGCACAGAAAAGCAGACTCACGGACGAACAGACGCGCGGACGAACAGACGCACAGACGTACAGACGCACGGATAAACAGATGCACAGACGAAAAAACGCACGGACGAACAGACACACGGACGAACAGACGCACTAACGAACAAACGCATGGACGAACAGACGCACGGACGAACAGACGCACGGATGAACAGACGCATGGACGAACAGACGCACGGACGACCAGACGCACGGATGAACAGACGCATGGACGAACAGACGCATGGACGAACAGACGCAAGGACGAACAGACGCACGGACAAACAGACGCACGGACAAACAGATGCGTGGACGAACAGACGCACGAACGATCAGACCCATGGACGAACAGACGCAAGGACGAAATGATGCACGGACGAAAAGACGCACGGTCGAAAAGACGCACGGAAGAACAATCACTCGTATGATCAGACGCATGGACGAAAATAGCACGGACGTACATACGCACATACGAACGGACGCACGGAAGAACGGAAGCAGGGTCGAACAGGCGCACAGTTGAACAGTCGCTTGGATGAATAGACGCACGGACGAACAGACGCACGGAAGAACAGACAAACGGAAAAAATTATCATGTACGAACGGATGCATTGACGAACAGACACACTTACGAACAAACGAACGGACGAACTGAAGCATGAAGGAACAATCGCTCGCACGATAAGACTTACGGACGATCCTAATTTTCGTCATTTTATTAAGGTATGACCGAAAAAAACTAAAAAACGAATTAATTCACCGATATTTCAATCTTGTTCCCCTTTTTTGCCATTATTTTCGTAATTTTAGCGAAGTATGATCGAAAAAAAGTTTCAAAAACGGACAATCTCACCAAATTTGTATTTATATTCAAAATTTAGCCCTTATTATAATTATAAAGGTATGATCAAAAAAAATTTCGAAAACGGTTGTGTTCGGACAAACAGATGTACGGACCAACAAACGCATGAACAAACAGACGCATAGACGAACAGACGGACGGACAAATAGACGCACGGACAAAAAGACGCACGGACGAACAGACGCACGGACGAATAGACGCACCGACGAACAGAAACATGGACGAACAGACGCACGGACGAACAGACGCACGGACGAACAGACGCACGGACGAACAGACGTTCGGATGAACTGACGCACGGACGAACAGACGCACGGACAAACAGACGCACGGACGAACAGACGCACGGACGAACAGACGCACGGACGAACAGGCGCACGGACGAACAGACGCACAGACGAACAGACGCACTGAAAAGCAGACGCACGGACGAATAGACGCACGGACGAACAGACATACGGATGAACAGACGCACGGACGAACAGACGCACGGACGAACAGACGCACGGACAAACAGACGCACGGATGAACAGATGCATGGACGTACAGACGCACGGACGAATAGACGCACGGACGAACAGACGCACGGACGAATAGACGCACGGACGAACAGACGCAAGGACGAACAGACGCACGGATAAACAGACGCTAAGACAAACAGATGCGCGGACGAACAGACGCACGGACAAACAGACGCACGGACGAACAGACGTACGGACGAACAGCCGCACGGACGAACAGTCGCACTGTCGAACAGACGCACGGATGAACAGACGCATGGACGATCAGACGCATGGACGAACAGACGCAAGGACGAACAGACGCACGGACAAACAGACGCACGGACAAACAGATGCGCAGACGAACAGACGCACGGACGAACAGACGCACGGACAAACAGACGCACGGACGAACAGACGCACGGTCGAACAGACGCACGGATGAACAGACGCATGGACGAACAGACGCACAGACGAACAGACGCACGGATGAACAGATGCATGGACGAACAGACGCACGGACGAACAGACATACGGAAGAACAGACGCACGGAAGAACAGACGCACGGAAGAACAGACGCACGGTCGAACAGAGCACGGATGAACAGACGCATGGACGAACAGACGCACAGACGAACAGACGCACGGATGAACAGATGCATGGACGTACAGACGCACGGACGAATAGACGCACAGGTGAACAGACGCACGGACGAACAGACGCACGGAAGAAAAGTCGCACGGACGAACAGACGCACAGACGAACAGACGCACGGACGAACAGACGCAAGGACGAACAGACATACGGATGAACAGACGCATGGACGAACAGACAAACGGACGAACAGACGCACGGACGAACAGGTGCACGGAAAACAGATGCACGGACGAATAGACGCATGAACGAACAGACGCACAGACAAAAAGACGCACGGACAAACAGACTTACGGACGAACAGACGCACGGACGAACAGACGCACGGACGAACAGAAGCACAGACGAACAGACGCACAGGCGAACAGACACACGGACGAACAGACGCACGGAAGAAAAGACGCACGGACGAACAGACGCACAGACGAACAGACGCACGGACGAACAGACACACAGACGAACAGACATACGGATGAACAGACATATGGACGAACAGACGCACGGACGAACAGACGCACGGACGAACAGACGCACGGACAAACAGATGCACGGACGAACAGACGCATGGACGAACAGACGCACAGAAAATCAGACGCACGGACAAACAGACGCACTGATGAACAGACGCACGGACGAACAGACGCACGGACAAACAGACGCACGGACGAACAGACGCACGGACGAACAGACGCACGGACGAACAGACGTACGGACAAACAGACGCACGGACGAACAGACTCACGGACGAACAGACGCACGGATGAACTGACGCTCGGACGAACTGTCACACGAACGAACAGATGCACGGACGAACAGACGCAAGGACGAACAGACGCACGGACGAACCTTATTTTCGTCATTTTATCGAGGTATGATCTAAATATGGTAAAAAAAATGAATACACCGATATTTCAATCTTGATCATCTATTTATCCCTTACTTTTCGTTATTTTAGAGATGTATGATTGAAAAAAGTTTCGAAAATTTATATTGTCACCGAAATTTCAATTTTTATCCAATATTTCGCCATTATATTCGTTATTTTCTCAAACAATGATCAAATAAGGTTCAAAATTGGTTCTGTTTGGAGAAACAGATGTACGGATGAACAAACGCATGGACGAACAGGGCCACATACGAAATGAATCAAAAAAGAAAAATCGCTTGGACGATCTGACGCCCGGTCGAACCTTATATTCGTCATTTTTTTAAGGTTTGATCGTAAAAAGCTATGAAACGAAATAATTCACCGATATTTCAATCTTGTTTCTCTTAATCGCCCCTATTTTCGTAATTTTAGCGAGGTATGATCGGAAAAAATTTCTAAATCGGACAATTTCACCAAATATATATTTAATCCAATATTTTGCCCTTATTTTTATTATTTTCTAAAGGTATGACCGAAAAAAATTTCGAAAACGGTTCTGTACGGACAAAAAGATGTTCATCTGTTTGACAAACAGACGCATGGACAAAAACACGCACAGACGAACAGACGAACGGATGAACAGGCGCATGGATGAACAGACGCACGGACGAACAGACGCACGGACGAACAGACGCACGGACGAACAGACATACGGATGAACAGACGCACGGAAGAACAGACGCACGGATGAACATACGCATGGACGAACAGACGCACGGACGAACAGACGCACGGACGAACAGACGCTCGGACGTACAGACGCACGGACGAACAGACGCACAGGCAAACAGACGCACGGACGAACAGACGCACGGAAGAAAAGACGCACGGACGAACAGACGCACAGACGAACAGACGCACGGACGAACAGACGCACGGACGAACAGACATACGGATGAACAGACGCATGGACGAACAGACGCACGGACGAACAGACGCACGGACGAACAGACGCACGGACAAACAGATGCACGGACGAACACACGCACGGACCAACAGACGCACGGACGAACAGACGTACGGACGAACCGACGCACAGACAAACAGACGCACGGACGAACAGACGCACGGATGAACATACGCACGGATGAACAGACGCACGGACGAACAGACGCATGGACAACAGACACACGGACGTACAGACGCACGGACAAACAGACGCACGGACGAACACACGCACGGACAAACAGACGCACGGATGAACTGACGCACGGACGAACAGACGCATGAACGAACAGACGCACGGACGAATAGTCGAACGGATGACAGACTAACGGACGAACAGACATTCGGACGAACAGACGCACGGAAGAACGGTCGCACTGTCGAAGAGACGCACAGATTAACAGATGCTCGGACGAACAGACGCACGAACGAACAGATACACGGACGAACAAACGCATGGACGAACAGACGCACGGACGAACAGACGCACGGACGAACAGACGCACGGATAAACAGACGCAAGGACAAACAGATGCACGGACGAACAGACGCACGGACAAACAGACGCACGGACGAACAGACGCACGGACGAACAGCCGCACGGACGAACAGTCGCACGGTCGAACAGACGCACGGATGAACAGACGCATGGACGAACAGACGCATGGACGAACAGACGCAAGGACGAACAGACGCACGGACAAACAGACGCACGGACAAACAGAAGCGCGGACGAACAGACGCACGGACGAACAGACGCACGGACAAACAGACGCACGGACGAACAGACGCACGGTCGAACAGACGCACGGATGAACAGACGCACGGATGAACAGACGCATGGACGAACTGACGCACAGACGAACAGATGCACGGATGAACAGACGCATGGACGAACTGACGCACAGACGAACAGACGCACGGACAAACAGACGCACGGACGAACAGACGCACGGTCGAACAGACGCACGGATGAACAGACGCACGGATGAACAGACGCATGGACGAACTGACGCACAGACGAACAGATGCACGGATGAACAGACGCACGGACGAACAGACGCACGGTCGAACAGACGCACGGATGAACAGACGCATGGACGAACTGACGCACAGACGAACAGATGCACGGATGAACAGATGCATGGACGAACAGACGCACTTACGAACAGACATACGGAAGAACAGACGCACGGCGAACAGACGCACGGAATAACAGACGCACGGTTGAACAGACGCACGGACGAACTGACGCATGGACAACAGACACACGGACGTACAGACGCACGGACAAACAGACGCACGGACGAACACACGCACGGACAAACAGACGCACGGATGAACAGACGCTCGGACGAACAGACGCATGAACGAACAGACGCACGGACGAATAGTCGAACGGATGACAGACTAACGGACGAACAGACATTCGGACGAACAGACGCACGGAAAAACGGTCGCACTGTCGAAGAGACGCACAGATTGACAGACGCTCGGACGAACAGACGCACGAACGAACAGATGCACGGACGAACAAACGCATGGACGAACAGACGCACGGACGAACTTTATTTTTGTCATGCTATCGAGGTATGATCTAAAAAAGGTAAAAAACCAATGAATTCAACGATATTTATATCTTGTTCATCTATTTATCCCTTACTTTTCGTCATTTTAGAGTGGTATGATTGAAAAAAGTTTCGAAAATGTATATTGTCACCGAAATTTCAATTTTTATCCACTATTTCGTCTTTATATTAATTATTTTCTCAAGCTTTGATCAAATAAGGTTCGAAATTGGTTCTGTTTGGAGAAACAGATGTACGGATGAACAAACGCATGGACGAGCAGACGCACGGACGAACAGGCGCACAGACAAACAGACGCACGGACGAACCTTATTTTCGTCATTCTATCGAGGTATGATCTAAATATGGTAAAAAACGAATGAATTCAACAATATTTCAATCTTGTTCATCTATTTCACCCTTTTTTTCGTCATATTAGAGAGGTATGATCGAAAAAAGTTTCGAAAATGGATAATTTCACTGAAATTTCATTTTTTAAACATTATTTCGCTCTTATTTTCGTTATTTTCTCAAGCTACGATCGAAAATGTTCAACATCGGTTCTGTTCAGACAATCAGATGTACGGACGAACAGACGCACGGACGAACAGACGCACGGACGAACAGACGCACGGACGAACACACGCACGGACGAACAGACGCACGGATGAACAGAAGCTCGGACGAAATACGCATGAACGAACAGATGCACGGGGGTACAGACGCACGGACAAACATATGCACGGACGAACAAACTCACGGACGAACAGACGCACGGACGAACCTTATTTTCGTCCTTTTATTGAGGTATGATCTAAATATGGTAAAAAACGAATGAATTCACCGATATTTCAATCTAGTTCATCTATTTTCCCCTAACTTTTCGTCATTTTAGGGAGGTATGATAGAAAAAGGTTTCGAAAATGTATATTGTCACTGAAATTTCAATTTTTATCTACTATTTCGCCCTTATGTTCGTTATTTTCTCAAGCTATGATCAAAAAAATGTTCGAAATTAGTTCTATGTGGAGAAATAGTTGTACGGAAGAACAGACGCATGGACGAATAGACGCACAGACGAGTAGTCGCACGGACGAAAAGACGCACTGACGAGCTGAAGCATGAAGGAACAATCGCTCGGACGATCAGTCGCCCGGTCGAACCTTATTTTCGTCATTTTATTGAGGTATGATCGAAAAAAGCTAAGAAACGAAATAATTCACCGATATTTCAATCATGTTTATCTTTATTGACCCTATTTTCGTAATTTCAGCGAGGTATGATCGAAAAAAAATTTCGAAAACGGACAATTTCACCAAATTTATATTTTATCCAAAATTTTGCCCTTATTTTCATTATTTTCTAAAGGTATGATCGAAAACAATTTCGAAAATGGTTCTGTTCGGGCAAACAGATGAGCAGACGAACAGACGCTTGGACAAAAACACGCACAGACGAACAGAAAAACGGATGAACAGACGCATGGATGAACAGACGCACGGACGAACAGACGCACGGACGAATATTGGCACGAACGATCAGACCCACGGACGAACAGACGCAAGGACGAAATAATGCACGGACGAAAAGACGCACGGTCGAAATGACGCACGGAAGAACAATCACTCGTATGATCAGACGCATGGACGAAAATAGCACGGACGTACATACGCACATACGAACGGACGCACGGAAGAACGGAAGCAGGGTCGAAGAGGCGCAGGGTTGAACAGTCGCTCGGATGAATAGACGCACGGACGAACAGACGCACGGAAGAACAGACGCACGGAAAAAAATATCATGGACGAACGGACGCATTGACGAACAGACACACTTATGAACAGACGCACGGACGAACTGAAGCATGAAGGAACAATCGCTCGCACGATCAGACTTACGGACGAACCTAAATTTCGTCATTTTATTAAGGTATGACCGAAGAAAACTAAAAAACGAATAAATTCACCGATATTTCAATCTTGTTCCTATTTTTTGCCATTATTTTCGTAATTTTAGCGAGGTATGATCGAAAAAAAGTTTCAAAAACGGACAATTTCACCAAATTTGTATTTATATTCAATATTTAGCCCTTATTATAATTATTTCCTATAGGTATGATCAAAAAAATTTCGAAAACGGTTGTGTTCGGACCAACAGATGTACGGACCAACAAACGCATGTACAAACAGACGCACAGACGAACAGAAGGACGGACAAACAGACGCACGGACAAACAGTCGCACGGACAAACAAACGCACGGACGAACAGACGCACGGACGAATAGACGCACGGACGAACAGAAACATGGACGAACAGACGCACGGACGAACAGACGCACGGACGAACAGACGCACGGACGAACAGACGTTTGGATGAACAGACGCACGGAGAAACAAACGCACGGAAAAACAGACGCACGGACGAACAGACGCATGGACGAACAGACGCACGGACGAACAGACGCACAGACGAACAGACGCACTGAAAAGCAGACGCACGGACGAATAGACGCACGGACGAACAGACATACGGATGAATAGACGCACGGACGAACAGACGCACGGACGAACAGACGCACGGACAAACAGACGCACGGACGAACAGACGCACGGACGAACAGACGAAGGGACAAAAAAAACAGAGGGACGAACAGACGCATTGACAAACATACACATGGACGAACAGACGCACGGACGAACAGACGCATGGACGAACAGACGGACGGACTAACAGACGCACGGACGAACAGACACACGGACGAACAGAAGTTCGGATGAACAGACGCACGGACAAATAGACGAACGGAAAAGCAGACGCACGGACGAACAGACGCACGGACGAACAGACGCACAGACGTAAAGACGCACGGACAAACAGACGCACAGGCGAACAGACGCACGGACGAACAGACAAACGGACGAACAGACGCACTAACGAACAAACGCATGGACGAACAGAAGCACGGACGAATAGACGCACGGATGAACAGATGCATGGACGAACAGACGCACGGACGAACAGACGCAAGGACGAACAGACGCACGAATAAACAGACGCACGGACAAACAGACGCATGGACGAACAGACGCACGGACGAACAGACGCACGGACGAACAGCCGCACGGTCGAAAAGACGCACGGATGAACAGACGCATGGACGAAAAGACTCATGGACGAACAGACGCAAGGACGAACAGACGCACGGAAGAACAGACGCAAGGACGAACAGACGCACGAATAAACAGACGCAGGGACAAACAGATGCGCGGACGAACAGACGCACGGACAAACAGACGCATGGACGAACAGACGCACGGACGAACAGACGCACGGACGAACAGACGCACGGTCGAAAAGACGCACGGATGAACAGACGCATGGACGAAAAGACTCATGGACGAACAGACGCAAGGACGAACAGACGCAGGGACAAACAGACGCACGGACAAACAGATGCGCGGACGAACAGACGCACGGACGAACAGATGCACGGACAAACAGACGCACGGACGAATAGACGCACTGTCGAACAGACGCACGGATGAACAGACGCGCGGACGAACAGACGCACAGACGAACAGACGCACGGATGAACAGACGCACGGACGAACAGACATACGGATGAACAGACGCACGGATGAACATACGCATGGACGAACAGACGCACGGACGAACAGACGCACGGACGAACAGACGCACGGACGTACAGACGCACGGACGAACAGACGCACAGGCGAACTGACGCACGGACGAACAGACCCACGGAAGAAAAGACGCACGGACGAACAGACGTAGAGACGAACAGACGCACGGACGAACAGACGCACGGACGAACAGACATACGGATGAACAGACGCATGGACGAACAGACGCACGGACGAACAGACGCACGGACGAACAGACGCACGGACAAACAGATGCACGGACGAACAGACGCATGGACGAACAGACGCACAGACAAACAGACGCACGGACAAACAGACGCACGGATGAACAGACGCACGGACGAACAGACGCACGGACGAACAGACGCACGGACGAACAGACGCACGGACGAGCAGACGCTCGGACAAACAGTCGCACGGACGAACAGACTCACGGACGAACAGACGCAAGGACGAACAGACATACGGATAAACAGACGCATGGACGAACAGACAAACGGACGAACAGAGGCACGGACGAACAGACGCACGGACAAACAGATGCATGGACGAACAGACGCATGAATGAACAGACGCACAAACAAAAAGACGCACGGACAAACAGACGCACGGACGAACAAACGCACGGACGAACAGACGCACGGACAATCAGACGCAATGACGAACAGACTCACGGACGAACAGACGCACGGATGAACTGACGCTCGGACGAACTGTCACTAGAACGAACAGATGCACGGACGAACAGACGCACGGACGAACAGACGCAAGGACGAACAGATGCACGGACAAAAACACGCACGGACGAACAGACTCACGGACGAACAGACGCACGGATGAACTGACGCTCGGACGAACTGACATACGAACGAACAGATGCACGGACGAACAGACGCACGGACGATCAGACGCACGGACGAACCTTATTTTCGTCATTTTATCGAGGTATGATCTAAATATGGTAAAAAAAATGAATACACCGGTATTTCAATCTTGATCATCTATTTATCCCTTACTTTTCGTCATTTTAGAGATGTATGATTCAAAATAGTTTCGAAAATGTATATTGTCACCGAAATTTCAATTTTTATCCACTGTTTCGCCATTATATTCGTTATTTTCTCAAACTATGATCAAATAAGGTTCGTAATTGATTCTGTTTGGAGAAACAGACGCACGGATGAACAGATACATGGACGAACAGACGCACGGACGAACAGACGCAAGGACGAACAGAGGCACGAATAAACAGACGCAGGGACAAACAGATGCGCGGACGAACAGACGCACGGACAAACAGACGCACGGACGAACAGACGCACGGACGAACAGACGCACGGACGAACAGACGCACGGTCGAACAGACGCACGGATGAACAGACGCATGGACGAACAGACGCATGGACGAACAGACGCAAGGACGAACAGACGCACGGACAAACAGACGCACGGACAAACAGACGCACGGACGAATAGACGCACGGTCGAACAGACGCACGGATGAACAGACGCATGGACGAACAGACGCACAGACGAACAGACGCACGGATGAACAGACGCACGGACGAACAGACATACGGATGAACAGACGCACGGATGAACATACGCATGGACGAACAGACGCACGGACGAACAGACGCACGGACGAACAGACGCACGGACGTACAGACGCACGGACGAACAGACGCACAGGTGAACAGACGCACGGACGAACAGACGCACGGAAGAAAAGACGCACGGACGAACAGACGCACAGACGAACAGACGCACGGACGAACAGACGCACGGACGAACAGACATCCTGATGAACAGACGCATGGACGAACAGACGCACGGACGAACAGACGCACGGACAAACAGATGCACGGACGAACAGACGCATGGACGAACAGACGCACAGACAAACAGACGCACGGACAAACAGACGCACGGATGAACAGACGCACGGACGAACAGACCCACGGAGGAACAGACGCACGGACAAACAGACGCACGGACAAACAGTCGCACGGACGAACAAACTCACGGACGAACAGACGCAAGGACGAACAGACATACGGATAAACAGACGCATGGACGAACAGACAAACGGACGAACAGACGCACGGACGAACAGACGCACGGACAAACAGATGCATGGACGAACAGACGCATGAATGAACAGACGCACAAACAAAAAGACACACGGACAAACAGACGCACGGACGAACAGACGCACGGACGAACAGACGCACGGATGAACTGACGCTCGGACGAACTGACACACGAACGAACAGATGCACGGACGAACAGACGCACGGACGAACAGACGCACGGGCGAACCTTATTTTCGTCATTTTATCGAGGTATGATCTAAATATGGTAAAAAAATGAATACACCGATATTTCAATCTTGATCATCTATTTATCCCTTACTTTTCGTCATTTTAGAGATGTATGATTAAAAAAAGTTTCGAAAATGTATATTGTCACCGAAATTTCAATTTTTATCCACTATTTCGCCATTATATTCGTTATTTTCTCAAACTATGATCAAATAAGGTTCGAAATTGATTCTGTTTGGAGAAACAGATGTACGGATGAACAAACGCATGGACGAACAGACGCACATACGAACTGAATCATGAAAGAAAAATCGCTTGGATGATCTGACGCCCGGTCGAACCTTATATTCGTCATTTTTTTAAGGTTTGATCGTAAAAAGCTATGAAACGAAATAATTCACCGATATTTCAATCTTGTTTCTCTTAATCGCCCCTATTTTCATAATTGTAGCGACGTATGATCGGAAAAAAATTTCTAAATCGGACAATTTCACCAAATTTATATTTAATCCAATATTTTGCCCTTATTTTTATTATTTTCTAAAGGTATGACCGAAAAAAATTTTGAAAACGGTTCTGTTCGGACAAACAGATCTTCATCTGTTTGACGAACAGACGCATGGACAAAAACACGCACAGACGAACAGACGAACGGATGAATAGACGCATGGATGAACAAACGCACGGACGAACAGACGCACGGACGAACAGACGCACGGACGAACAGACATACGGATGAACAGACGCACGGAAGAACAGACGCACGGATGAACATACGCATGGACGAACAGACGCACGGACGAACAGACGCACGGACGAACAGACGCACGAACGTACACACGCACGGACGAACAGACGCACAGGCAAACAGACGCACGGACGAACAGACGCACGGAAGAAAAGACGCACGGACGAACAGACGCACGGACGAACAGACGCACGGACGAACAGACGCACGGACGAACAGACGCACGGACGAACAGACATACGGATGAACAGACGCATGGACGAACAGACGCACGGACGAACAGACGCACGGACGAACAGACGCACGGACAAACAGATGCACGGACGAACACACGCACGGACGAACAGACGCAATGACGAACAGACGCACGGACGAACCGACGCACAGACAAACAGACGCACGGACGAACAGGCAAACGGATGAACATACGCACGGATGAACAGACGCACGGACGAACAGACGCATGGACAATAGACACACGGACGTACAGACGCACAGACAAACAGACGCACGGACGAACACACGCACGGACAAACAGACGCACAGATGAACAGACGCTCGAACGAACAGACGCATGAACGAACAGACGCACGGACGAATAGTCGAACGGATGACAGACTAACGGACGAACAGACATTCGGACGAACAGACGCATGGAAGAACGGTCGCACAGTCGAAGAGACGCACAGATTAACAGACGCTCGGACGAACAGACGCACGAACGAACAGATGCACGGACGAACAAACGCATGGACGAACAGACGCACGGACGAACTTTATTTTCGTCATGCTATCGAGGTATGATCTAAAAAAGGTAAAAAACCAATGAATTCAACGATATTTAAATCTTGTTCATCTTTTTATCCCTTACTTTTCGTCATTTTAGAGTGGTATGATTGAAAAAAGTTTCGAAAATGTATATTGTCACCGAAATTTCAATTTTTATCCACTATTTCGTCTTTATATTCGTTATTTTCTCAAGCTTTGATCAAATAAGGTTCGAAATTGGTTCTGTTTGGAGAAACAGATGTACGGATGAACAAACGCATGGACGAACAGACGCACAGAAGAACAGTCACACGAACGAACATACGCACGGAAGAACAAACGCACGGACGAACAAACGCACGGACGATCAGACTTACGGACGATCAAAATACGAACAAACAGACGCATGGATTAATAGACGCATGGACAAACAGACGCACGGACAAACAGACGCACGGACAAACAGACGCAGGGACATACAGATGCACGGACGAACAGACGCACGGACGAACAGACGCACGGACGAAGCGACGCATGGACGAACTGACGCACGGACGTAAAGAGGCACGGACGAACAGACGCAAGGATGAACAGACGCACAGACGTACAGACGCACGGACGAACAGGCGCACGGACAAACAGACGCAAGGACATACAGATGCACGGACGAACAGACGCACGGACGAACAGACGCACGGACGAAGCGACGCATGGACGAACTGACGCACGGACGTAAAGAGGCACGGACGAACAGACGCACGGATGAACAGACGCACAGACGAACAGACGCACGGATGAACAGACGCACAGACGTACAGACGCACGGACGAACCTTATTTTCGTCATTCTATCGAGGTATGATCTAAAAAAGGTAAAATAACAAATGAATTCAACAATATTTCAATCTTGTTCATCTATTTCACCCTTTTTTTTCGTCATATTAGAGAGGTATGATTGTAAAAAGTTTCGAAAACGGATAATTTCACTGAAATTTCATTTTTTAAAAATTATTTCGCTCTTATTTTCGTTATTTTCTCAAGCTATGATCGAAAATCTTCGACATTGTTTCTGTTCAGACAATCAGATGTACGGACGAACAGACGCACGGACGAACAGACGCACGGACGAACAGATGCATGGACAAACAGACGCACGGACGTACAGACGCACGGACAAACAGACGCACGGACGAACAGACGCACGGATGAACAGACGCTCGGACGAACATACGCATGAACGAACAGATGCACGGACGTTCAGACGCACGGACAAACAGATGCACGGACGAACAAACTCAGAGACGAACAGACGCACGGACGAACCTTATTTTCGTCCTTTTATTGAGGTAAGATCTAAATATGGTAAAAAACGAATGAATTCACCGATATTTCAATGTAGTTCATCTATTTTCCCCTGACTTTTCGTCATTTTAGGGAGGTATGATAGAAAAAGGTTCGAAATGTATATTGTCACTGAAATTTCAATTTTTATCTACTATTTCGCCCTTATGTTCGTTATTTTCTCAAACTATGATCAAAAAAATGTTCGAAATTAGTTCTGTGTGGAGAAATAGATGTACGGATGAACAGACGCATGGACGCAATAGACGCACAGACGAGTAGTCGCACGGACGAACAGACGCACGGACGAACTGAAGCATGAAAGGAACAATCGCTCGGACGATCAGTCTCCCGGTCGAACCTTATTTTCGTCATTTTATTAAGGTATGATCGAAAAAAGCTAAGAAACGAAAATAATTCACCGATATTTCAATCATGTTTCTCTTTATCGACCCTATTTTCGTAATTTCAGCGAGGTATGATCGAAAAAAAATTTCGAAAACGGACAAATTCACCAAATTTATATTTTATCCAATATATTGCCCTTATTTTCATTATTTTCTAAAGGTATGATCGAAAACAATTTGAAACCGGTTCTGTTCGGGCAAACAGATGAACAGACGAACAGACGCTTGGACAAAAACACGCACAGACGAACAAACGAACGGATGAACAGACGCATGGATGAACAGACGCACGGACGAACAGACGCACGGACGAATATTGGCACGAACGATCAGACCCTCGGACGAACAGACGCAAGGACGAAATGATGCAGGGACGAAAAGTCGCACGGTCGAAAAGACGCACGGAAGAACAATCACTCGTACGATCAGACGCATGGACGAAAATAGCACGGACGTACATACGCACATACGAACGGACGCACGGAAGAACGGATGCAGGGTCGAACAGGCGCACGGTTGAACAGTCGCTCGGATGAATAGACGCACGGACGAACAGACGCACGGAAGAACAGACGACGGAAAAAATTATCATGAACGAACGGACGCATTGACGAACAGACTCACTTACGAACAGACGCACGGACGAACTGAAGCATGAAGGAACAATCGTTCGCACGATCAGACTTACGGACGAACCTAATTTTCGTCATTTTATTAAAGTATGACGGAAGAATACTAAAAAACGAATTAATTCACCGATATTTCAATCTTGTTCCCCTTTTTTGCCATTATTTCCGTAATTTTAGCGAGGTATGATCGAATAAAAGTTTCAATAACGGACAATTTCACCAAATAAGTATTTATATTCAATATTTAGCCCTTATTATAATTATAAAGGTATGATCAAAAAAAATTTCGAAAACGGTTGTGTTCGGACAAACAGATGTACGGACCAACAAACGCATGAACAAACAGACGCACGGACAAACAGTCGCACGGACAAACAGACGCACGGACGAACAGACGCACGGACGAATAGACGCACGGACGAACAGAAACATGGACGAACAGACGCACGGACGTACAGACGCACGGACGAACAGATGCACGGACGAACAGACGCACGGATGAACTGACGCTCGAACGAACTACCATACGAACGAACAGACGCACGGACAAACAGACGCACGGACGAACAGACTCACGGACAAACAGACGCACGGATGAACTGACGCTCGAACGAACTACCACACGAACGAACAGATGCACGGACGAACAAACGCACGGACGAACTTTATTTTCGTCATGCTATCGAGGTTTGGTCTAAAAAAGGTATCAAACTAATGAATTCAACGATATTTCAATCTTGTTCATATATTTCCCACTTTTTTTGTCATATTAGAGAGGTATGATCGAAAAAAGTTTTGAAAATGGATAATTTCACCGAAATTTCAATTTTTATACATTATTTCGCTCTTATTGTTCGGTATTTTCTCAAGCTATGATCAAAAAATGTTCGACATTGGTTCTGTTCGGACAATCAGATGTACGGACGAACAAACGCATGGACGAACAGTCGCACAGACAAACAGACGCACGGACGAATAGACGCTCGGATGAACAGAGCCACGGACGAACAGATGCACGAACAAACAGACGCACCGACGAACAGACGCACGGACGAGCAGACGAAGGGACAAAAAAACACATGGACGAACAGACGCATTGATTCAACAGACACATGGACGAACAGACGCACGGACGAACAGACCGCAAGGACGAAGAGACGCACGGACGAACAGACACACGGATGAACAAACGCATGGACGAACAGACGCATG
Organism: Sympetrum striolatum; assembly: GCA_947579665.1. NCBI lineage: Eukaryota > Metazoa > Arthropoda > Insecta > Odonata > Libellulidae > Sympetrum > Sympetrum striolatum. Next base: position 91,632 of record CANPUZ010000109.1, read on the forward strand.
GACGAACAGACGCAAGGACGAACAGACGCACGGACAAACAGACGCACGGACAAACAGATGCGTGGACGAACAGACGCAAGGACGAACAGACGCACGGACAAACAGACGCATGGACGAACAGACGCACGGTCGAACAGACGCACGGATGAACAGACGCATGGACGAACACACGCACGGACGAACAGACATACGGATGAACAGACGCACAAGCGAACAGACGCACGGAAGAACATATGCATGGACGAACAGACGCACGGACGTACAGACTCACGGACGAACAGACGCACGGACGTACAGACGCACGGATGACCAGACGCACAGGCGAACAGACGCACGGACGAACAGACGCACGGAAGAAAAGTCGCACGGACGAACAGACGCACAGACGAACAGACGCACGGACGAACAGACGCAAGGACGAACAGACATACGGATAAACAGACGCATGGACGAACAGACAAACGGACGAACAGACGCACGGACGAACAGACGCACGGGCAAACAGATGCATGGACGAACAGACGCATGAACGAACAGACGCACAAACAAAAAGACGCACGGACAAACAGACGCACGGACGAACAGACGCACGGACGAACAGACGCACGGACGAACAGACGCAAGGACGAACAGATGCACGGACAAAAACACGCACGGACGAACAGACTCACGGACGAACAAACGCTAGGACGAAGTTTATTTTCGTCATTTTATCGAGTTATGATCTAAAAAAGGTAAGAAACGAATGAATTCACCGATATTTCATTCTTGTTCATTTATTTCCTCCTTGTATTTCGACATTTTATAGAGGTATGATTGAAAAAAGTTGCGAAAATGGATAATGTCACCAAAATTTCAATTTTTATCCAACATTTCGCCCTAATATTCGTTAATTTCTCGAGCTATGATCAAAAAAAATGTTCGAAATTGGTTCTCTTCGGACAAACAGATGTACGGACGAACAGACGCATGGACGAACAGACGCACAGACGAACACACGCACGGACGAACAGACGCACGGGCGAACAGTCGCACGGATGAACAGACGCACGGACGAACAGACGCACGGACGAACCTTATTTTCGTCATTTTATTGAGGTATGATCTAAATATGGGAAAAAAAATGAATACACCGATATTTCAATCTTGATCATCTATTTATCCCTTACTTTTCGTCATTTTAGAGATGTATGATTGAAAAAAGTTTCGAAAATGTATATTGTCACCGAAATTTCAATTTTTATCCACTATTTCGCCATTATATTCTTATTTTTTCAAACTATGATCAAATAAGGTTCGAAATTGGTTCTGTTTTGAGAAACAGATGTACGGATGAACAAACGCATGGACGAACAGACGCACATACGAACTGAATCATGAAAGAAAAATCGCTTGGACGATCTGACGCCCGGTCGAACCTTATATTCGTCTTTTTTTTAAGGTTTTATCGTAAAAAGCTATGAAACGAAATAATTCACCGATATTTCAATCTTGTTTCTCTTAATCGCCCTTATTTTCGTAATTTTAGCGAGGTATGATCGGAAAAAATTTCTAAATCGGACAATTTCACCAAATTTATATTTAATCCAATATTTTGCCCTTATTTTTATTATTTTCTAAAGGTATGACCGAAAACATTTCGAAAACGGTTCTGTTCGGACAAACAGATCTTCATCTGTTTGACGAACAGACGCATGGACAAAAACACGCACAGACGAACAGACGAACGGATGAACAGACGCATGGATGAACAGACGCACGGACGAACAGACGCACGGACGAACGGACGCACGGACGAACAGGCGCACGGACGAACAGACGCACGGATGAACTGACGCACGGATGAATAGACGCACGGACGAACAGACGCATGAACAAACAGACGCACGGACAAACAGACGGACGGATAACCAGACGCACGGACGAACAGACGCACGGACGAACAGACGCACGGACGAACCGACGCACAGACAAACAGACGCACGGACGAACAGACGCATGGATGAACAGACGCACGGATGAACAGACGCACGGACGAACAGACGCATGGACAACAGACACACGGACGTACAGATGCACGGACAAAGAGACGCACGGACGAACACACGCACGGACAAACAGACGCAAGGACGAACCTTATTTTCGTCATTTTATCGAGGTATGATCTAAATATGGTAAAAAAATGAATACACCGATATTTCAATCTTGATCATCTATTTATCCCTTACTTTTCGTCATTTTAGAGATGTATGATTGAAAAAAGTTTCGAAAATGTTTATTGTCACCGAAATTTCAATTTTTATCCACTATTTCGCCATTATATTCTTATTTTTTCAAACTATGATCAAATAAGGTTCGAAATTGGTTCTGTTTTGAGAAACAGATGTACGGATGAACAAACGCATGGACGAACAGACGCACATACGAACTGAATCATGAAAGAAAAATCGCTTGGACGATCTGACGCCCGGTCGTACCTTATATTCGTCATTTTTTTAAAGTTTGATCGTAAAGAGCTATGAAACGAAATAATTCACCGATATTTCAATCTTGTTTCTCTTAATCGCCCCTATTTTCGTAATTTTAGCGAGGTATGATCGGGAAAAAATTTCTAAATTGGACAATTTCACCAAATTTATATTTAATCCAATATTTTGCCCTTATTTTTATTATTTTCTAAAGGTATGACCGAAAACATTTCGAAAACGGTTCTGTTCGGACAAACAGATCTTCATCTGTTTGACGAACAGACGCATGGACAAAAACACGCACAGACGAACAGACGAACGGATGAACAGACGCATGGATGAACAGACGCACGGACGAACAGACGCACGGACGAACGGACGCACGGACGAACAGGCGCACGGACGAACAGACGCACGGATGAACTGACGCACGGATGAATAGACGCACGGACGAACAGACGCATGAACAAACAGACGCACGGACAAACAGACGGACGGATAACCAGACGCACGGACGAACAGACGCACGGACGAACAGACGCACGGACGAACCGACGCACAGACAAACAGACGCACGGACGAACAGACGCATGGATGAACAGACGCACGGATGAACAGACGCACGGACGAACAGACGCATGGACAACAGACACACGGACGTACAGATGCACGGACAAAGAGACGCACGGACGAACACACGCACGGACAAACAGACGCAAGGACGAACCTTATTTTCGTCATTTTATCGAGGTATGATCTAAATATGGTAAAAAAATGAATACACCGATATTTCAATCTTGATCATCTATTTATCCCTTACTTTTCGTCATTTTAGAGATGTATGATTGAAAAAAGTTTCGAAAATGTTTATTGTCACCGAAATTTCAATTTTTATCCACTATTTCGCCATTATATTCTTATTTTTTCAAACTATGATCAAATAAGGTTCGAAATTGGTTCTGTTTTGAGAAACAGATGTACGGATGAACAAACGCATGGACGAACAGACGCACATACGAACTGAATCATGAAAGAAAAATCGCTTGGACGATCTGACGCCCGGTCGTACCTTATATTCGTCATTTTTTTAAAGTTTGATCGTAAAGAGCTATGAAACGAAATAATTCACCGATATTTCAATCTTGTTTCTCTTAATCGCCCCTATTTTCGTAATTTTAGCGAGGTATGATCGGGAAAAAATTTCTAAATTGGACAATTTCACCAAATTTATATTTAATCCAATATTTTGCCCTTATTTTTATTATTTTCTAAAGGTATGACCGAAAAAAATTTTGAAAACGGTTCTGTTCGGACAAACAGATCTTCCATTGTTTGACGAACAGACGCATGGACAAAAACACGCACAGACGAACAGACAAACGGATGAACAGACGCACGGATTAACAGACGCACGGACGAACAGACGCATGGACAAACAGACGCACGGACAAACAGACGCACGGACGTTCAGACGCACGGACGAACACACGCACGGACGAACAGACGCACGGACGAACAGACGCACGGACGAACCGACGCACAGACAAACAGACGCACGGAAGAACAGATGCACGGACGAACAGACGCACGGATGAACTGACGCACGGATTAACAGACGCACGGACGAACAGACGCATGGACAAACAGACGCACGGACAAACAGACGCACGGACGTTCAGACGCACGGACGAACACACGCACGGACGAACAGACGCACGGACGAACAGACGCACGGACGAACCGACGCACAGACAAACAGACGATCGGATGAACAGACGCACGGATGAACAGACGCACGGATGAACAGACGCACGGACGAACAGACGCATGGACAACAGACACACGGACGTACAGACGCACGGAGAAACAGACGCACGGACGAACACACGCACGGACAAACAGACGCACGGATGAACAGACGCTAGGACGAACAGACGCATGAACGAACAGACGCACGGACGAATAGTCGAACGGGTGACAGACTAACGGACGAACAGACATTCGGACGAACAGACGCACGGAAGAACGGTCGCACTGTCGAAGAGACGCACAGATTAACAGACGCTCGGACGAACAGACGCACGAACGAACAGATGCACGGACGAACAAACGCATGGACGAACAGACGCACGGACGGACTTTATTTTCGTCATGCTATCGAGGTATGATCTAAAAAAGGTAAAAAACCAATGAATTCAACGATATTTCAATCTTGTTCATCTATTTATCCCTTACTTTTCGTCATTTTAGAGTGGTATGATTGAAAAAAGTTTCGAAAATGTATATTGTCACCGAAATTTCAATTTTTATCCACTATTTCGTCTTTATATTCGTTATTTTATCAAGGTTTGATCAAATAAGGTTCGATATATGTTCAGTTTGGAGAAACAGATGCACCAATGAAGAAACGCATGGACGAACAGACGCACGGACGAACAGGCGCACAGACAAACAGACGCACGGACGAACCTTATTTTCGTCATTCTATCGGGGTATGATCTAAAAAAGGTAAAATAACAAATGAATTCAACAATATTTCAATCTTGTTCATCTATTTCACCCTTTTTTTTCGTCATATTAGAGAGGTATGATCGAAAAAAGTTTCGAAAATGGATAATTTCACTGAAATTTCATTTTTTAAACATTATTTCGCTCTTATTTTCGTTATTTTCTCAAGCTATGATCGAAAATGTTCGACATTGGTTCTGTTCAGACAATCAGATGTATGGACGAACAGACGCACGGACGAATAGACGCACAGACGAGTAGTTGCACGGACGAACAGACGCACGGACGAACTGAAGCATGAAGGAACAATCGCTCGGACGATCAGTTGCCCGGTCGAACCTTATTTTCGTCATTTTATTGAGGTATGATCGAAAAAAGCTAAGAAACGAATTGATTCACCGATATTTCAATCATGTTTCTCTTTATCGACCCTATTTTCGTAATTTCAGCGAGGTATGATCGAAAAAAAATTTCGAAAACGGACAATTTCATCAAATTTATATTTTATCCAATATTTTGCCCTTATTTTCATTATTTTCTAAATTTATGATTGAAAACAATTTCGAAAACGGTTCTGTTCGGGCAAACAGATGAACAGACGAACAGACGCTTGGACAAAAACACGCACAGACGAACAGAAAAACGGATGAACAGACGCATGGATGAACAGACGCACGGACGAACAGACGCACGGACGAATAATGGCACGAACGATCAGACCCACGGACGAACAGACGCAAGGACGAAATGATGCACGGTCGAAAAGACGCACGGTCGAAAAGACGCACGGAAGAACAATCACTCGTATGATCAGACGCATGGAAGAAAATAGCACGGACGTACATATGCACATACGAACTGACGCACGGAAGAACGGAAGCAGGGTCGAACAGGCGCACGGTTGAACAGTCGCTCGGATGAATAGACGCACGGACGAACAGACGCACGGACGAACAGACGCAAGGACGAACAGACGCACGAATAAACAGACGCAGGGACAAACAGATGCGCGGACGAACAGACGCACGGACAAACAGACGCACGGACGAACAGACGCACGGACGAACAGACGAAGGACGAACAGACGCACGGTCGAACAGACGTACGGATGAACAGACAGACGCACGGACAAACAGACGCACGGACGAACCGATGCACAGACAAACAGACGCACGGACGAACAGACGCACGGTTGAACAGACGCACGGATGAACAGACGCACGGACGAACAGACGCATGGACAACAGACACACGGACGTACAGACGCACGGACAAACAGACGCACGGACGAACACACACACGGACAAACAGAAGCACGGACGAACCTTATTTTCGTCATTTTATCGAGGTATGATCTAAATATGGTAAAAAAATGAATACACCGATATTTCAATCTTGATCATCTATTTATCCCTTACTTTTCGTCATTTTAGAGATGTATGATTGAAAAAAGTTTCGAAAATGTATATTGTCACCGAAATTTCTATTTTTATCCACTATTTCGCCATTATATTCGTTATTTTCGCAAACTATGATCAAATAAGGTTCGAAATTGGTTCAGTTTTGAGATACAGATGTACGGATGAACAAACGCATGGACGAACAGACGCACATACGAACTGAATCATGAAAGAAAAATCGCTTGGACGATCTGACGCCCGGTCGAACCTTATATTCGTCATTTTTTTAAGGTTTGATCGTGAAAAGCTATGAAACGAAATAATTCACCGATATTTCAATCTTGTTTCTCTTAATCGCCCCTATTTTCGTAATTTTAGCGAGGTATGATCGGAAGAAATTTTTTAATCGGACAATTTCACCAAATTTATATTTAATCCAATATTTTGCCCTTATTTTTATTATATTCTAAAGGTATGACCGAAAAAAATTTCGAAAACGGTTCTGTTCGGACAAACAGATCTTCATCTGTTTGACGAAAAGTCGCATGGACAAAAACACGCACAGACGAACAGACGAACGGATGAACAGACGCATGGATGAACAGACGCACGGACGACCAGACGCACGGACGAACAGACGCACGGACGAACAGACGCATGGACGAACAGACATTCGGACGAACAGACGCACGGACGAACCTTATTTTCGTCCTTTTATTGAGGTATGATCTAAATATGGTAAAAAACGAATGAATTCACCGATATTTCAATCTAGTTCATCTATTTTCCCCTAACTTTTCGTCATTTTAGGGAGGTATGATAGAAAAAGGTTTCGAAAATGTATATTGTCACTGAAATTTCAATTTTTATCTACTATTTCGCCCTTATGTTCGTTATTTTCTCAAGCTATGATCAAAAAAATGTTCGAAATTAGTTCTGTGTGGAGAAAAAGATGTACGGATGAACAGACACATGGACGAATAGACGCACAGACGAGTAGTCGCACGGATGAACAGACGCACGGACGAACTGAAGCATGAAGGAACAATCGCTCGGACGATCAGTCGCCCGGTCGAACCTTATTTTCGTCATTTTATTAAGGTATGATCGAAAAAAGCTAAGAAACGAAATAATTCACCAATATTTCAATCATGTTTCTCTTTATCGACCCTATTTTCGTAATTTCAGCGAGGTATGATCGAAAAAAAATTTCGAAAACTGACAATTTCACCAAATTTATATTTTATCCAATATTTTGCCCTTATTTTCATTATTTTCCAAAGGTATGATCGAAAACAATTTCGAAAACGGTACTGTTCGGGCAAACAGATGAACAGACGAACAGACGCTTGGACAAAAACACGCACAGACAAACAGAAAAACGGATGAACAGACGCACAGACGAACAGACGCACGGACGAATATTGGCACGAACGATCAGACCCATGGACGAACAGACGCAAGGACGAAATGATGCACGGACGAAAAGACGCACGGTCGAAAAGACGCACGGAAGAACAATCACTCGTATGATCAGACGCATGGACGAAAATAGCACGGACGTACATACGCACATACGAACGGACGCACGGAAGAACGGAAGCATGGTCGAACAGGCGCATGGTAAAACAGTCGCTCGGATGAATAGTCGCACGGACGAACAGACGCACGGACGAACAGACGCATGGACGAAAATAGCACGGACGTACATACGCACATACGAACAGACGCACGGAAGAACGGAAGCAGGGTCGAACAGGCGCACGGTTGAACAGTCGCTCGGATGAATAGACGCACGGACGAACAGACGCACGGAAGAACAGACGCACGGAAAAAATTATCATGGACGAACGGACGCATTGACGAACAGACACACTTACGAACAGACGCAAGGACGAACTGAAGCATGAAGGAACAATCGCTCGCACGATCAGACTTACGGACGAACCTAATTTTCGTCATTTTATTAAGGTATGACCGAAAAAAACTAAAAAACGAATTAATTCATCGATATTTCAATCTTGTTCCCCTTTTTTTCCATTATTTTCGTAATTTTAGCGAGGTATGATCGAAAAAAAGTTTCAAAAACGGACAATTTCACCAAATTTGTATTTATATTCAATATTTAGCCCTTATTATAATTATTTCCTAAAGGTATGATCAAAAAAAATTTCGAAAACGGTTGTGTTCGGACAAACAGATGTACGGACCAACAAACGCATGAACAAACAGACGCATAGACGAACAGACGGACGGACAAACAGACGCACGGACAAACAGACGCAGGGACGAACAGACGCACGGACGAACAGACGCACGGACGAATAGACGCACGGACGAACAGAAACATGGACGAACAGACGCACGGACGAACAGACGCACGGACGAAAAGACGCACGGACGAACAGACGTTCGGATGAACAGACGCACGGACAAACAGACGCACGGAAAAACACACGCACGGACGAACAGACGCACGGACGAACAGACGCACGGACGAACAGACGCACAGACGAACAGACGTACTGAAAATTAGACGCACGGACGAATAGACGCACGGACGAACAGACATACGGATGAACAGACGCACGGACGAACAGACGCACGGACGAACAGACGCACGGACAAACAGACGCACGGACGAACAGACGCACGGATGAACAGATGAAGGGACAAAAAAACACATGGACGAACAGACGCAATGACAAACAGACACATGGACAAACAGACGCACGGACGAACAGACGCATGGACGAAGAGACGCACGGACGAACAGACGCACGGACGAACAGACGCACGGACAAACAGACATTCGGATGAACAGACGCACGGACAACTAAACGCAAGGAAAAGCAGACGCACGGACGAACAGACGCACGGACGAACAGACGCACAGACATACAGACGCCCGGACAAACAGACGCACAGGCGAACAGACGCACGGACGAACAGACACACGGAAGAACAGAAGCACTAACGAACAAACTCATGGACGAACAGACGCACGGACGAATAGACGCACGGATGAACAGACGTATGGACGAACAGACGCACGGACGAACAGACGCAAGGACGAACAGACGCACGGATAAACAGACGCAAGGACAAACAGATGCGTGGACGAACAGACGCACGGACAAACAGACGCACGGACGAACAGACGTACGGACGAACAGCCGCACGGACGAACAGTCGCACTGTCGAACAGACGCACGGATGAACAGACGCATGGACGAACAGACGCATGGACGTACAGACGCAAGGACGAACAGACGCACGGACAAACAGACCCACGGAAAAACAAATGAGCAGACGAACAGACGCACGGACGAACAGACGCACGGACAAACAGACGCACGGACGAACAGACGCACGGTTGAACAGACGCACGGATGAACAGACGCATGGACGAACAGACGCACAGACGAACAGACGCACGGATGAACAGATGCATGGACGAACAGACGCACGGACGAACAGACATACGGAAGAACAGACGCACGGACGAACAGACGCACGGAAGAACAGACGCACGGTCGAACAGACGCACGGATGAACAGACGCTTGGACGAACAGACGCACAGACGAACAGACGCACGGATGAACAGATGCATGGACGTACAGACGCACGGACGAATAGACGCACAGGCGAACAGACGCACGGACGAACAGACGCACGGAAGAAAAGTCGCACGGACGAACAGACGCACAGACGAACAGACGCACGGACGAACAGACGCAAGGACGAACAGACATACCGATGAACAGACGTATGGACGAACAGACAAACGGACGAACAGACGCATGGACGAAGAGACGCACGGACGAACAGACGCACGGACGAACAGACGCACGGACAAACAGACATTCGGATGAACAGACGCACGGACAAACAAACGCAAGGAAAAGCAGACGCACGGACGAACAGACGCACGGACGAACAGACGCACAGACGTACAGACGCCCGGACAAACAGACGCACAGGCGAACAGACGCACGGACGAACAGACACACGGAAGAACAGACGCACTAACGAACAAACTCATGGACGAACAGACGCACGGAAGAATAGACGCACGGATGAACAGACGTATGGACGAACAGACGCACGGACGAACAGACGCAAGGACGAACAGACGCACGGACGAACTTTATTTTCGTCATGCTATCGAGGTTTGGTCTAAAAAAGGTATCAAACTAATGAATTCAACGATATTTCAATCTTGTTCATATATTTCCCCCTTTTTTTGTCATATTAGAGAGGTATGATCGAAAAAAGTTTTGAAAATGGATAATTTCACCGAAATTTCAATTTTTATACATTATTTCGCTCTTATGTTCGGTATTTTCTCAAGCTATGATCAAAAAATGTTCGACATTGGTTCTGTTCGGACAATCAGATGTACGGACGAACAAACGCATGGACGAACAGTCGCACAGACAAACAGACGCACGGACGAATAGACGCTCGGATGAACAGAGCCACGGACGAACAGATGCACGAACAAACAGACGCACCGACGAACAGACGCACGGACGAGCAGACGAAGGGACAAAAAAACACATGGACGAACAGACGCATTGATTCAACAGACACATGGACGAACAGACGCACGGACGAACAGACGCAAGGACGAAGAGACGCACGGACGAACAGACACACGGATGAACAAACGCATGGACGAACAGACGCATGGACGAACAGACGCAAGGACGAACAGACGCACGGACAAACAGACGCATGGACGAACAGACGCACGGTCGAACAGACGCACGGATGAACAGACGCATGGACGAACACACGCACGGACGAACAGACATACGGATGAACAGACGCACAAGCGAACAGACGCACGGAAGAACATATGCATGGACGAACAGACGCACGGACGAACAGACTCACGGACGAACAGACGCACGGACGTACAGACGCACGGATGAACAGACGCACAGGCGAACAGACGCACGGACGAACAGACGCACGGAAGAAAAGTCGCACGGACGAACAGACGCACGGACGAACAGACGCACGGACGAACAGACGCAAGGACGAACAGATGCACGGACAAAAACACGCACGGACGAACAGACTCACGGACGAACAGACGCTAGGACGAAGTTTATTTTCGTCATTTTATCGAGTTATGATCTAAAAAAGGTAAGAAACGAATGAATTCACCGATATTTCATTCTTGTTCATTTATTTCCTCCTTGTATTTCGACATTTTATAGAGGTATGATTGAAAAAAGTTGCGAAAATGGATAATGTCACCAAAATTTCAATTTTTATCCAACATTTCGCCCTAATATTCGTTAATTTCTCGAGCTATGATCAAAAAAAATGTTCGAAATTGGTTCTCTTCGGACAAACAGATGTACGGACGAACAGACGCATGGACGAACAGACGCACAGACGAACACACGCACGGACGAACAGACGCACGGGCGAACAGTCGCACGGATGAACAGACGCACGGACGAACAGACGCACGGACGAACCTTATTTTCGTCATTTTATTGAGGTATGATCTAAATATGGGAAAAAAAAATGAATACACCGATATTTCAATCTTGATCATCTATTTATCCCTTACTTTTCGTCATTTTAGAGATGTATGATTGAAAAAAGTTTCGAAAATGTATATTGTCACCGAAATTTCAATTTTTATCCACTATTTCGCCATTATATTCGTTATTTTCTCAAACTATGATCAAAAAAGGTTCGAAATTGGTTCTGTTTGGATAAACAGATGTACGGATGAAAAAACGCATGGACGAACAGACGCACATACGAACTGAATCATGAAAGAAAAATCGCTTTGACGATCTGACGCCCGGTCGAACCTTATATTAATCATTTTTTTAAGGTTTTATCGTAAAAAGCTATGAAACGAAATAATTCACCGATATTTCAATCTTGTTTCTCTTAATCGCCCCTATTTTCGTAATTTTAGCGAGGTATGATCGGAAAAAATTTCTAAATCGGACAATTTCACCAAATTTATATTTAATCCAATATTTTGCCCTTATTTTTATTATTTTCTAAAGGTATGACCGAAAAAATTTCGAAAACGGTTCTGTTCGGACAAACAGATCTTCATCTGTTTGACGAACAGACGCATGGACAAAAACACGCACAGACGAACAGACGAACGGATGAACAGACGCATGGATGAACAGACGCACGGACGAACAGACGCACGGACGAACGGACGCACGGACGAACAGGCGCACGGACGAACAGACGCACGGATGAACTGACGCACGGATGAATAGACGCACGGACGAACAGACGCATGAACAAACAGACGCACGGACAAACAGACGGACGGATAACCAGACGCACGGACGAACAGACGCACGGACGAACAGACGCACTGACGAACCGACGCACAGACAAACAGACGCACGGACGAACAGACGCATGGATGAACAGACGCACGGATGAACAGACGCACGGACGAACAGACGCATGGACAACAGACACACGGACGTACAGATGCACGGACAAAGAGACGCACGGACGAACACACGCACGGACAAACAGACGCAAGGACGAACCTTATTTTCGTCATTTTATCGAGGTATGATCTAAATATGGTAAAAAAATGAATACACCGATATTTCAATCTTGATCATCTATTTATCCCTTACTTTTCGTCATTTTAGAGATGTATGATTGAAAAAAGTTTCGAAAATGTTTATTGTCTCCGAAATTTCAATTTTTATCCACTATTTCGCCATTATATTCTTATTTTTTCAAACTATGATCAAATAAGGTTCGAAATTGGTTCTGTTTTGAGAAACAGATGTACGGATGAACAAACGCATGGACGAACAGACGCACATACGAACTGAATCATGAAAGAAAAATCGCTTGGACGATCTGACGCCCGGTCGTACCTTATATTCGTCATTTTTTTAAGGTTTGATCGTAAAGAGCTATGAAACGAAATAATTCACCGATATTTCAATCTTGTTTCTCTTAATCGCCCCTATTTTCGTAATTTTAGCGAGGTATGATCGGGAAAAAATTTCTAAATTGGACAATTTCACCAAATTTATATTTAATCCAATATTTTGCCCTTATTTTTATTATTTTCTAAAGGTATGACCGAAAAAAATTTCGAAAACGGTTCTGTTCGGACGAACAGATCTTCCATTGTTTGACGAACAGACGCATGGACAAAAACACGCACAGACGAACAGACGAACGGATGAACAGACGCACGGATTAACAGACGCACGGACGAACAGACGCATGGACAAACAGACGCACGGACAAACAGACGCACGGACGTTCAGACGCACGGACGAACACACGCACGGACGAACAGACGCACGGACGAACAGACGCACGGACGAACCGACGCACAGACAAACAGACGCACGGACGAACAGATGCACGGACGAACAGACGCACGGATGAACTGACGCACGGATTAACAGACGCACGGACGAACAGACGCATGGACAAACAGACGCACGGACAAACAGACGCACGGACGTTCAGACGCACGGACGAACACACGCACGGACGAACAGACGCACGGACGAACAGACGCACGGACGAACCGACGCACAGACAAACAGACGATCGGATGAACAGACGCACGGATGAACAGACGCACGGATGAACAGACGCACGGACGAACAGACGCATGGACAACAGACACACGGACGTACAGACGCACGGAGAAACAGACGCACGGACGAACACACGCACGGACAAACAGACGCACGGATGAACAGACGCTAGGACGAACAGACGCATGAACGAACAGACGCACGGACGAATAGTCGAACGGGTGACAGACTAACGGACGAACAGACATTCGGACGAACAGACGCACGGAAGAACGGTCGCACTGTCGAAGAGACGCACAGATTAACAGACGCTCGGACGAACAGACGCACGAACGAACAGATGCAAGGACGAACAAACGCATGGACGAACAGACGCACGGACGGACTTTATTTTCGTCATGCTATCGAGGTATGATCTAAAAAAGGTAAAAAACCAATGAATTCAACGATATTTCAATCTTGTTCATCTATTTATCCCTTACTTTTCGTCATTTTAGAGTGGTATGATTGAAAAAAGTTTCGAAAATGTATATTGTCACCGAAATTTCAATTTTTATCCATTATTTCGTCTTTATATTCGTTATTTTCTCAAGGTTTGATCAAATAAGGTTCGATATATGTTCAGTTTGGAGAAACAGATGCACCAATGAAGAAACGCATGGACGAACAGACGCACGGACGAACAGGCGCACAGACAAACAGACGCACGGACGAACCTTATTTTCGTCATTCTATCGGGGTATGATCTAAAAAAGGTAAAATAACAAATGAATTCAACAATATTTCAATCTTGTTCATCTATTTCACCCTTTTTTTTCGTCATATTAGAGAGGTATGATCGAAAAAAGTTTCGAAAATGGATAATTTCACTGAAATTTCATTTTTTAAACATTATTTCGCTCTTATTTTCGTTATTTTCTCAAGCTATGATCGAAAATGTTCGACATTGGTTCTGTTCAGACAATCAGATGTATGGACGAACAGACGCACGGACGAACAGACGCACGGACGAACAGACGCATGGACAAACAGACGCACGGACGTACAGACGCACGGTCAAACAGACGCACGGACGAACACATGCTCGGACGAACAGACGCACGGATGAAGAGACGCTCGGACGAACATATGCATGAACGAACAGATGCACGGGGGTACAGACGCACGGACAAACAGATGCACGGACGAACAAACTCACGGACGAACAGACGCACGGACGAACCTTATTTTCGTCCTTTTATTGAGGTATGATCTAAATATGGTAAAAAACGAATGAATTCACCGATATTTCAATCTAGTTCATCTATTTTCCCCTAACTTTTCGTCATTTTAGGGAGGTATGATAGAAAAAGGTTTCGAAAATGTATATTGTCACTGAAATTTCAATTTTTATCTACTATTTCGCCATTATGTTCGTTATTTTCTCAACCTATGATCAAGAAAATGTTCGAAATTAGTTCTGTGTGGAGAAATAGATGTACGGATGAACAGACGCATGGACGAATAGACGCACAGACGAGTAGTTGCACGGACGAACAGACGCACGGACGAACTGAAGCATGAAGGAACAATCGCTCGGACGATCAGTTGCCCGGTCGAACCTTATTTTCGTCATTTTATTGAGGTATGATCGAAAAAAGCTAAGAAACGAATTGATTCACCGATATTTCAATCATGTTTCTCTTTATCGACCCTATTTTCGTAATTTCAGCGAGGTATGATCGAAAAAAAATTTCGAAAACGGACAATTTCATCAAATTTATATTTTATCCAATATTTTGCCCTTATTTTCATTATTTTCTAAATTTATGATTGAAAACAATTTCGAAAACGGTTCTGTTCGGGCAAACAGATGAACAGACGAACAGACGCTTGGACAAAAACACGCACAGACGAACAGAAAAACGGATGAACAGACGCATGGATGAACAGACGCACGGACAAAAAGACGCACGGACGAATAATGGCACGAACGATCAGACCCACGGACGAACAGACGCAAGGACGAAATGATGCACGGTCGAAAAGACGCACGGTCGAAAAGACGCACGGTCGAAAAGACGCACGGAAGAACAATCACTCGTATGATCAGACGCATGGAAGAAAATAGCACGGACGTACATATGCACATACGAACTGACGCACGGAAGAACGGAAGCAGGGTCGAAAAGGCGCACGGTTGAACAGTCGCTCGGATGAATAGACGCACGGACGAACAGACGCACGGACGAACAGACGCAAGGACGAACAGACGCACGAATAAACAGACGCAGGGACAAACAGATGCGCGGACGAACAGACGCACGGACAAACAGACGCACGGACGAACAGACGCACGGACGAACAGACGAAGGACGAACAGACGCACGGTCGAACAGACGTACGGATGAACAGACAGACGCACGGACAAACAGACGCACGGACGAACCGATGCACAGACAAACAGACGCACGGACGAACAGACGCACGGATGAACAGACGCACGGATGAACAGACGCACGGACGAACAGACGCATGGACAACAGACACACGGACGTACAGACGCACGGACAAACAGACGCACGGACGAACACACACACGGACAAACAGAAGCACGGACGAACCTTATTTTCGTCATTTTATCGAGGTATGATCTAAATATGGTAAAAAAATGAATACACCGATATTTCAATCTTGATCATCTATTTATCCCTTACTTTTCGTCATTTTAGAGATGTATGATTGAAAAAAGTTTCGAAAATGTATATTGTCACCGAAATTTCTATTTTTATCCACTATTTCGCCATTATATTCGTTATTTTCGCAAACTATGATCAAATAAGGTTCGAAATTGGTTCAGTTTTGAGATACAGATGTACGGATGAACAAACGCATGGACGAACAGACGCACATACGAACTGAATCATGAAAGAAAAATCGCTTGGACGATCTGACGCCCGGTCGAACCTTATATTCGTCATTTTTTTAAGGTTTGATCGTAAAAAGCTATGAAACGAAATAATTCACCGATATTTCAATCTTGTTTCTCTTAATCGCCCCTATTTTCGTAATTTTAGCGAGGTATGATCGGAAGAAATTTATTAATCGGACAATTTCACCAAATTTATATTTAATCCAATATTTTGCCCTTATTTTTATTATATTCTAAAGGTATGACCGAAAAAAATTTCGAAAACGGTTCTGTTCGGACAAACAGATCTTCATCTGTTTGACGAAAAGACGCATGGACAAAAAAACGCACAGACGAACAGACGAACGGATGAACAGACGCATGGATGAACAGACGCACGGACGAACAGACGCACGGACGAACAGACATTCGGACGAACAGACGCACGGACGAACAGACATTCGGACGAACAGACGCACGGACGAACCTTATTTTCGTCCTTTTATTGAGGTATGATCTAAATATGGTAAAAAACGAATGAATTCACCGATATTTCAATCTAGTTCATCTATTTTCCCCTACCTTTCGTCATTTTTGGGAGGTATGATAGAAAAAGGTTTCGAAAATGTATATTGTCACTGAAATTTCAATTTTTATCTACTATTTCGCCCTTATGTTCGTTATTTTCTCAAGCTATGATCAAAAAAATGTTCGAAATTAGTTCTGTGTGGAGAAAAAGATGTACGGATGAACAGACGCATGGACGAATAGACGCACAGACGAATAGTCGCACGGATGAACAGACGCACGGACGAACTGAAGCATGAAGGAACAATCGCTCGGACGATCAGTCACCCGGTCGAACCTTATTTTCGTCATTTTATTAAGGTATGATCGAAAAAAGCTAAGAAACGAAATAATTCACCAATATTTCAATCATGTTTCTCTTTATCGACCCTATTTTCGTAATTTCAGCGAGGTATGATCGAAAAAAAATTTTGAAAACTGACAATTTCACCAAATTTATATTTTATCCAATATTTTGCCCTTATTTTCATTATTTTCCAAAGGTATGATCGAAAACAATTTCGAAAACGGTTCTGTTCGGGCAAACAGATGAACAGACGAACAGACGCTTGGACAAAAACACGCACAGACAAACAGAAAAACGGATGAACAGACGCATGGATGAACAGACGCACAGACGAACAGACGCACGGACGAATATTGGCACGAACGATCAGACCCATGGACGAACAGACGCAAGGACGAAATGATGCACGGACGAAAAGACGCACGGTCGAAAAGACGCACGGAAGAACAATCACTCGTATGATCAGACGCATGGACGAAAATAGCACGGACGTACATACGCACATACGAACGGACGCACGGAAGAACGGAAGCATGGTCGAACAGGCGCATGGTAAAACAGTCGCTCGGATGAATAGTCGCACGGACGAACAGACGCACGGACGAACAGACGCATGGACGAAAATAGCACGGACGTACATACGCACATACGAACAGACGCACGGAAGAACGGAAGCAGGGTCGAACAGGCGCACGGTTGAACAGTCGCTCGGATGAATAGACGCACGGACGAACAGACGCACGGAAGAACAGACGCACGGAAAAAATTATCATGGACGAACGGACGCATTGACGAACAGACACACTTACGAACAGACGCAAGGACGAACTGAAGCATGAAGGAACAATCGCTCGCACGATCAGACTTACGGACGAACCTAATTTTCGTCATTTTATTAAGGTATGACCGAAAAAAACTAAAAAACGAATTAATTCATAGATATTTCAATCTTGTTCCCCTTTTTTTCCATTATTTTCGTAATTTTAGCGAGGTATGATCGAAAAAAAGTTTCAAAAACGGACAATTTCACCAAATTTGTATTTATATTCAATATTTAGCCCTTATTATAATTATTTCCTAAAGGTATGATCAAAAAAAATTTCGAAAACGGTTGTGTTCGGACAAACAGATGTACGGACCAACAAACGCATGAACAAACAGACGCATAGACGAACAGACGGACGGACAAACAGACGCACGGACAAACAGACGCACGGACGAACAGACGCACGGACGAATAGACGCACGGACGAACAGAAACATGGACGAACAGACGCACGGACGAACAGACGCACGGAAAAAAAGACGCACGGATGAACAGATGAAGGGACAAAAAAACACATGGACGAACAGACGCAATGACAAACAGACACATGGACAAACAGACGCACGGACGAACAGACGCATGGACGAAGAGACGCACGGACGAACAGACGCACGGACGAACAGACGCACGGACAAACAGACATTCGGATGAACAGACGCACGGACAAACAAACGCAAGGAAAAGCAGACGCACGGACGAACAGACGCACGGACGAACAGACGCACAGACGTACAGACGCCCGGACAAACAGACGCACAGGCGAACAGACGCACGGACGAACAGACGCACGGACGAATAGACGCACGGATGAACAGACGTATGGACGAACAGACGCACGGACGAACAGACGCAAGGACGAACAGACGCACGGATAAACAGACGCAAGGACAAACAGATGCGTGGACGAACAGACGCACGGACAAACAGACGCACGGACGAACAGACGTACGGACGAACAGCCGCACGGACGAAGAGTCGCACTGTCGAACAGACGCACGGATGAACAGACGCATGGACGAACAGACGCATGGACGAACAGACGCAAGGACGAACAGACGCACGGACAAACAGACCCACGGAAAAACAAATGAGCAGACGAACAGACGCACGGACGAACAGACGCACGGACAAACAGACGCACGGACGAACAGACGCACGGTTGAACAGACGCACGGATGAACAGACGCATGGACGAACAGACGCACAGACGAACAGACGCACGGATGAACAGATGCATGGACGAACAGACGCACGGACGAACAGACATACGGAAGAACAGACGCACGGACGAACAGACGCACGGAAGAACAGACGCACGGTCGAACAGACGCACGGATGAACAGACGCTTGGACGAACAGACGCACAGACGAACAGACGCACGGATGAACAGATGCATGGACGTACAGACGCACGGACGAATAGACGCACAGGCGAACAGACGCACGGACGAACAGACGCACGGAAGAAAAGTCGCACGGACGAACAGACGCACAGACGAACAGACGCACGGACGAACAGACGCAAGGACGAACAGACATACCGATGAACAGACGTATGGACGAACAGACAAACGGACGAACAGACGCATGGACGAAGAGACGCACGGACGAACAGACGCACGGACGAACAGACGCACGGACAAACAGACATTCGGATGAACAGACGCACGGACAAACAAACGCAAGGAAAAGCAGACGCACGGACGAACAGACGCACGGACGAACAGACGCACAGACGTACAGACGCCCGGACAAACAGACGCACAGGCGAACAGACGCACGGACGAACAGACACACGGAAGAACAGACGCACTAACGAACAAACTCATGGACGAACAGACGCACGGACGAATAGACGCACGGATGAACAGACGTATGGACGAACAGACGCACGGACGAACAGACGCAAGGACGAACAGACGCACGGATAAACAGACGCAAGGACAAACAGATGCGTGGACGAACAGACGCACGGACAAACAGACGCACGGACGAACAGACGTACGGACGAACAGCCGCACGGACGAACAGTCGCACTGTCGAACAGACGCACGGATGAACAGACGCATGGACGAACAGACGCATGGACGAACAGACGCAAGGACGAACAGACGCACGGACAAACAGACCCACGGAAAAACAAATGAGCAGACGAACAGACGCACGGACGAACAGACGCACGGACAAACAGACGCACGGACGAACAGACGCACGGTTGAACAGACGCACGGATGAACAGACGCATGGACGAACAGACGCACAGACGAACAGACGCACGGATGAACAGATGCATGGACGAACAGACGCACGGACGAACAGACATACGGAAGAACAGACGCACGGACGAACAGACGCACGGAAGAACAGACGCACGGTCGAACAGACGCACGGATGAACAGACGCTTGGACGAACAGACGCACAGACGAACAGAAGCACGGATGAACAGATGCATGGACGTACAGACGCACGGACGAATAGACGCACAGGCGAACAGACGCACGGACGAACAGACGCACGGAAGAAAAGTCGCACGGACGAACAGACGCACAGACGAACAGACGCACGGACGAACAGACGCAAGGACGAACAGACATACCGATGAACAGACGTATGGACGAACAGACAAACGGACGAACAGTTGCATGGACGAACAGACGCACGGACAAACAGATGCACGGACGAATAGACGCATGAACGAACAGACGCACAGACAAAAAGACGCACGGACAAACAGACTTACGGACGAACAGACGCACGGACGAACAGACGCACGGACGAACAGACGCACGGACGAACAGATGCACGGACAAAAACACGCACGGACGAACAGACTCACGGACGAACAGACGCACGGATGAACTGACGCTCGGACGAACTACCACACGAACGAACAGATGCACGGACGAACAAACGCACGGACGAACAGACGCAAGGACGAACTTTATTTTCGTCATTTTATCGAGTTATGATCTAAAAAAGGTAAAAAACGAATGATTTCACCGATATTTCATTCTTGTTCATTTATTTCCTCCTTGTATTTCGACATTTTAGAGAGGTATGATTGAAAAAAGTTGCGAAAATGGAAAATGTCACCAAAATTTCAATTTTTATCCAACATTTCGCCCTTATGCTCGTTAATTTCTCGATCTATGATAAAAAAAAATGTTCGAAATTGGTTCTGTTCGGACAAACAGATGAACGGACGAACAGACGCACGGACGAACAGACGCACGGACGAGCAGTCGCACCGACGAAGAGACGCACTGACGAACAGACGCACGGACGAACAGACATACGGATGAACAGACGCACGGAAAAAAAGACGCACGGATGAACATACGCATGGACGAACAGACGCACGGACGAACAGTCATACGGAAGAACAGACGCACGGACGAACAGACGCACGGAAGAACAGACGCACGGTCGAACAGACGCACGGATGAACAGACGCATGGACGAACAGACGCACAGACGAACAGACGCACGGATGAACAGATGCATGGACGAACAGACGCACGGACGAACAGACTCACGGACGAACAGACGCACGGACGTACAGACGCACGGACGAATAGACGCACAGGTGAACAGACGCACGGACGAACAGACGCACGGAAGAAAAGTCGCACGGACGAACAGTCGCACGGATGAACAGACGCACAGATGAACAGACGCACGGACGAACAGACGCACCGACGAACAGACGCACTGACGAACAGACGCACGGACGAACAGACATACGGATGAACAGACGCACGGAAAAAAAGACGCACGGATGAACATACGCATGGACGAACAGACGCACGGACGAACAGTCATACGGAAGAACAGACGCACGGACGAACAGACGCACGGAAGAACAGACGCACGGTCGAACAGACGCACGGATGAACAGACGCATGGACGAACAGACGCACAGACGAACAGACGCACGGATGAACAGATGCATGGACGAACAGACGCACGGACGAACAGACTCACGGACGAACAGACGCACGGACGTACAGACGCACGGACGAATAGACGCACAGGTGAACAGACGCACGGACGAACAGACGCACGGAAGAAAAGTCGCACGGACGAACAGACGCACAGACGAACAGACATACGGATGAACAGACGTATGGACGAACAGACAAACGGACGAACAGACGCACGGACGAACAGACGCACGGACAAACAGATGCACGGACGAATAGACGCATGAACGAACAGACGCTCAGACAAAAAGACGCACGGACAAACAGACGCACGGACGAACAGACGCACGGACGAACAGACGCACGGACGAACAGACGCAATGACAAACAGACATACGGATGAACAGACGCATGGACGAACAGACAAACGGACGAATAGACGCACGGACGAACAAATGCACGGACGAACAGACGCTCGGACGAACAGACGCACGGACGAACAGACGCACGGAAGAAAAGTCGCACGGACGAACAGACGCACAGACGAACAGACGCAAGGACGAACAGACGCAAGGACGAACAGACATACGGATGAACAGACGCATGGACGAACAGACTAACGGACGAACAGACGCATGGACGAACAGACGCACGGACGAACAGACGCACGGACGAACTGACGCACGGACGAACAGACGCACGGACGAACAGAGGCAGGGACAAAAATACGCACGGACGAACAGACTCACGGACGAACAGACGCACGGATGAACAAACGCACGGACGAACAGACGCAAGGACGAACTTTATTTTCGTCATTTTATCGAGTTATGATCTAAAAAAGGTAAAAAACGAATGAACTCACCGATATTTCATTTTTGTTCATTTATTTCCGCCTTGTATTTAAACATTTAAGAGAGGTATGATTGAAAAAAGTTGCGAAAATGGATAATGTCAATAAAATTTCAATTTTTATCCAACATTTCGCCCTTATGCTCGTTAATTTCTCGAGCTATGATAAAAAAAAATGTTCGAAATTGGTTCTGTTCGGACAAACAGATGAACGGACGAACAGACGCACGGACGAACAGACGCACGGACGAGCAGTCGCACGGATGAACAGACGCACAGACGAACAGACGCACAGACGAACAGACGCACAGACGAACAGACGCACTGACGAACAGACGCACGGACGAACAGACATACGGATGAAAAGACGCACGGAGAAACAGACGCACGGATGAACATACGCATGGACGAACAAACGCACGGACGAACTGAATAATGAAAGAAAAATCGCTTGGACGATCTGACGCCCGGTCGAACCTTATATTCGTCATTTTTTTAAGGTTTGATCGTAAAAAGCTATGAAACGAAATAATTCACCGATATTTCAATCTTGTTTCTCTTAATCGCCCCTATTTTCGTAATTTTAGCGAGGTATGATCGGAAAAAAATTTCTAAATCGGACAATTTCACCAAGTTTATATTTAATCCAATATTTTGCCCTTATTTTTATTATTTTCTAAACGTATGACCGAAAAAAGTTTCGAAAACGGTTCTGTTCGGACAAACAGATCATCATCTGTTTGACGAACAGACGCATGGAAAAAAACACGCACAGACGAACAGACGAACGGATGAACAGACGCATGGATGAACGGACGCACGGACGAACAGACGCACCGACGAACAGACGCACGGACGAACAGACGCGCGGACGAACAGACACATGGATGAACTGACCTACGGATGAACAGACGCACGGACGAACAGACGCATGGACAAACAGACGCATGGACAAACAGACGCACGGACAAACAGACGCACGGACGAACACACGCACGAACGGACAGACGCACGGACGAACAGACGCACGGACGAACCGACGCACAGACAAACAGACGCACGGACGAACAGACGCACGGATGAACAGACGCACGGATGAACAGACGCACGGACGAACAGACGCATGGACAACAGACACAAGGACGTACAGACGCACGGACAAACAGACGCACGGATGAACACACGCACGGACAAACAGACGCACGGATGAACAGACGCTCGGACGAACAGACGCATGAACGAACAGACGCACGGACGAATAGTCGAACGGATGACAGACTAACGGACGAACAGACATTCGGACGAACAGACGCACGAACGAATTGATGCACGGACAAAAAAACACATGGACGAACAGACGCATTGATTCAACAGACACATGGACGAACTGACGCACGGACGAACAGACGCAAGGACGAAGAGACGCAGGGACGAACAGACGCACGGACGAACAGACGCACGGACAAACAGACACACGGACAAACATATGCGTGGACGAACAGACGCACGGACGAACAGACGCACGGACAAACAGACGCACGGACGAACAGACGCACGGTCGAACAGACGCACGGTGGAGCAGACGCATGGACGAACAGACACACAGACGAACAGACGCACGGATGAACAGACGCTTGGACGAACAGACGCACGGACGAACAGACATACGGATGAACAGACGCACGGACGAACAGACGCACGGAAGAACATATGCATGGACGAACAGACGCACGGACGAACAGACTCACGGACGAACAGACGCACGGACGTACAGACGCACGGACGAACAGACGCACAGGCGAACAGACGCACGGACGAACAGACGCAAGGAAGAAAAGTCGAAAGGACGAACAGACGCACAGACGAACAGACGCACGGACGAACAGACGCAAGGACGAACAGACATATGGATGAACAGACGCATGGACGAACAGACAAACGGACGAACAGACGCACGGACGAACAGACGCACGGACAAACAGATGCATGGACGAACAGACGCACGGACAAACAGACACACGGACAATCAGACACATGGACGAACAGACGCACGGACGAACAGATGCACGGACGAACAGACGCACGGATGAACAGACGCACGGACGAAAAAACACACGGACGAAAAAACGCACGGATGAACATACGCACGGACGAACAGACGCACGGAAGAACAGACGCACGGATTAAAAAACGCACGGACAAGCAGACGTACGGACGAAAAGACGCACGGACGAACAGACGCACGGATGAACAGACGCACAGACGAACAGACGCACGGACAAACAGACGCACGGACGAACTGACGCACGGATGAACAAACGAACGGACGAACAGATGCACGGACGAACAGACGCACGGACGATCAGACGCACGGACGAAAAGACACACGGACGAACAGACGCACGGATGAACAGACGCACGGACGAACAGACGTACGAACAAACAGACGCACGGACAAACTAACACATGGACGAACAGACGCATGGACGAACAGATGCACGGACGAACTGACGCAACGACGAACAGACGCACGGACAAACCATATTTTCGTCAGTTTATCGAGGTATGATCTAAAAAAGGTAAAAAACGAATGAATTCACAATATTTCAATCTTGTTCCTATATTTACCCCTTATTTTTCGTCATTTTAGAGAGGTATGTTCGAAAAATGTTTCAATATCGGATAATTTTACAGAAATTTCAATTAATTTCCTCTATTTTGCCATTATTTTCGTCATTTTATCGAGGCATAATCGAAAAAAGCAAATAATCGAATAATTTCACCGAAATTTCAATTATTTTCCTCTATTTTTCACTTATTTTCGTCTTTTTTTCAAGAAACGATTGAAAAAATGTTTTACAATGGACCTGTTTGGACAAACAGACGTACGGACGAACAGACAAACGGACGAACAGACGCACGGACGAACAGATGGACGGCCGAACAATCGCACGAAATAGCAGACGCATGGACTAACAGACGAACCGAAGAACCTTATTTTCGTCATTTTAACGAGATATGATCGAAAATATATTTGATAAAGGAAAATTCCCCGAAATTTTAATTTTTTCCGTCTATTTTTACCTTAATTTTGATATTTTTTCGAGATAAGAACAAATAATTTTCAAAACGGATAATGTCACCGATATTTCAATTTTTTCCTATATTCTGCCCCTAATATCGTCATTTTATCGAGGTATGATCGAAAAAAGGTTCGAAAACGGATCTGTTCGGAAAAACAAACGTATGGACGAACAGACGAACGGATGAACAGACGCAGGAACGAAGATACGCACGGACGAACAGACGCTCGGACGAACAGACGCACGGACGAACAGACGCTCGGACGAACAGACGCACGGACGAACAAGCACCCGGACGAACAGATGAAAGGACGAACAGTCGCACGGAAGAACAGATGCATGGACGAACAGACGCATGGACTAACCTTATTTTCGTCATTTTATCGCGGTATGATCGAAAAAAGGTAAAAAACGGATAATTTCAGGGATATTTCAATTCTGTTCCACTATTTTGCCAATTATTTCGTCAAATTAGTTAGGCATGATAGAAAAAAGATCATAATCGAATAGTTTCCCCCGAAATTTCAATTATTTTCCCCTATTTTGCCTTTATTTTTGTCAGTTTCTCGAGGTATGATCGAATAATGGTTCGAAAATGGATCTGTTTGGACAGACAGACGTAAGACCGATCAGACACGGACGAACAGACGCAAATACGAACAGGCGCACGAACGAACAGACGCACGGACGAACAGACGCAAGGACAAACAGGTGGACCTACGAACCTTATTTTCGTCGAAATAATTCACCGAAATTTCAATTGTATTCCTCTATTTTGCACTTAATCTTGACATTTTTTGAGTTAAATTTGAAAACATTTTCGAATGCG
Source organism: Sympetrum striolatum (assembly GCA_947579665.1). Classification (NCBI taxonomy): domain Eukaryota; kingdom Metazoa; phylum Arthropoda; class Insecta; order Odonata; family Libellulidae; genus Sympetrum; species Sympetrum striolatum. The sequence continues at coordinate 118,873 of CANPUZ010000109.1, forward strand.
GATATTTTCATCGAATTTTCTATTATTTTCCTCTATTTTGCCCTTATTTTCGTCATTATTTCATGGAATGATCGAAAAAAGTTCCAATAACGGATAATTTAACTGAAATTACAATTATTTTCCTCTATTTTGCCATTATTTTCGTCATTTTTTCAAGAAACGATTGAAAAAATGTTTGACAACGGACCTCTCCGGACAAACAGACGTACGGACGAACAGATGATCGGACGAACAGACTCACGGACGACCATACGCACAGACGAACCTTATTTTCGTCATTTTATCGAGGTATGTTCGAAAAAAGGTAAAAAACGGATAATTTCACCGAAATTTCTATTTTTTCCTCTATTCTGCTCTTATTTTCGTCATTATATCGAGGTAGGTTCGAAATTAGTTTCGAAAACGGATAATTTCACCGAAATTTAAATTTTATTCCTCTATTTTGTCATTATATTCATCATTTTATCGGGGCATGATCAAAAAAATGTCATAAACGTATAATTTCAGCGAAATTTCAATTTTTTCTCTATTTCACCCATTTTTTCGTCATTTTTTCACGGTATTATTGAAAAAAATGTTTCAAAACTGACCTGTTCTGACAAGCAGACGCGCGGACAAACAGACGCATGGACGAACAGACACACGGACCAAAAGACCCAAGGACGAACGGACTTACCGCCGAACAGACACACGAAACAACAGACATCCGGTCGTATAGACGCTCGGACGAAAAGACACACGGACGAAAAGACGCAAGGACGAACAGACGCACGGACGAACAGACGAACGGAAGAACAGACGCACGGACTAAAAGACGCACGGACGAACCATATTTTCGTCAGTTTATCGAGGTATGATCTAAAAAAGGTAAAAAACGAATGAATTCACAATATTTCAATCTTGTTCCTATATTTACCCCTTATTTTTCGTCATTTTAGAGAGGTATGATCGAAAAAAGTTACGAGAATGGATAATTTCACCGAAATTTCCATTTTTATCCACTATTTCGCCCTTATGTTCGTTATTTTTTCAAGTAATGATCGAAAAAAGGTTCGAAAACGGATTTATGTTCAGACAAATAGATGTTAGGTCTATCAGACGCACGGATGAACAGACGCAAGGACGAGCAGACACACGGACGAACAGATGCACGGACGAACAGATGCACGGACGAACAGACGCACGGACGAGTTGACGCACGGAAGAACGGAAGTTGGAACGAAAAGACGCACGGACAAACAGACGCACGGACGAACAGACGTACGGACGAACAGACGCACGGACGAACAGACGCAAGGATGAACAGACGCTCGGATGAACAGATGGAAGTACGAACAGTCGCACGGACAAACAGACGCACGGACGAACAGACGCACGGACAAACAGACGCACGGACAAACAGACGCACGGACGAACAGACGCACGGATGAACAAACGAACGGACGAACAGATGCACGGACGAACAGACGCACGGAAGAGCAGACGCACGGACGAAAAGACACACGGACAAAAAGACGAAGGAACGAACAGAAGCACGGACGAACAGCCACACGGATGAACAGACGCACGGACGAACAGACGCATGGATGTACAGACGCACGGACGAAAAGACGTACGGACAAAAAGACGCAGGGACGAACAGACGCACGGACGAACAGACGCATGGACGAACAGACGCATGGACGAACAGACGCACGGACGAACAGACGCACGGACGAACAGACGCACGGACTAACAGACGCACGGACGAACAGACGCACGGAAGAACAGACGCACGGACAAACAGACGCACGGACAAAAAAACGCACGGACGAACAGACGCATGGACGAACAGACGCACGAACGAACAGACGCACGGACAAACAGACGCACGGACTAACAGACGCACGGACGAACCATATTTTCGACAGTTTATCGAGGTATGATCTAAAAAAGGTAAAAAACGAATGAATTCACAATATTTCAATCTTGTTCCTATATTTACCTCTTATTTTTCGTCATTTTAGAGAGGTATGATCGAAAAAAGTTTCGAGAATGGATAATTTCACCGAAATTTCCATTATTATCCACTATTTCGCCCTTATGTTCGTTATTTTTTCAAGTAATGATCGAAAAAAGGTTCGAAAACGGATTTATGTTCAGACAAATAGAGGTTAGGTCGATCAGACGCACGGATGAACAGACGCAAGGACGAGAGAACACACGGACGAACAGATGCACGGACGAACAGATGCACGGACGAACAGACGCACGGACGAGTTGACGCACGGAAAAACGGAAGTTGGAACGAAAAGACGCACGGACAAACAGACGCACGGACGAACAGACGCACGGACGAGCAGACGCAAGGACGAACAGACGCACGGACGAACAGACGCAAGGATGAACAGACGCTCGGATGAACAGATGGAAGTACGAACAGTCGCACGGACAAACAGACGCACGGACGAACAGACGCACGGACGAACAGACGCACGGACAAACAGACGCACGGACGAACAGACGCACGGATGAACAAACGAACGGACGAACAGATGCACGGACGAACAGACGCACGGAAGAGCAGACGCACGGACGAAAAGACACACGGACAAACAGACGAAGGAACGAACAGAAGCACGGACGAACAGCCGCACGGATGAACAGACGCACGGACGAACAGACGCATGGATGTACAGACGCACGGACGAAAAGACGCACGGACAAAAAGACGCACGGACGAACAGACGCACGGACGAACAGACGCATGGACGAACAGACGCATGGACGAACAGACGCACGGACGAACAGACGCACGGACGAACAGACGCACGGACTAACAGACGCACGGACGAACAGACGCACGGAAGAACAGACGCATGGACGAACAGACGCGCGAACGAACAGACGCACGGACAAACAGACGCACGGACTAACAGACGCACGGATGAACAGACGCACGGAGGAACAGACGCACGGACAACCAGACGCACGGAAAAACAGACGCACGGACGAACAGACGCACGGACGAACAGACGCACGGAAGAACAGATGCACGGACGAACAGACGCACGGAGGAACAGACGCACGGAAAACAGACGCACAGACGAACAGACGCACGGACGAACAGACGCACGGACGAACAGACGCACGGACGAACAGACGCACGGACGACCAGACACACGTAAGAATAGACGCACGAACGAAAAGACGCACGGACAAACAGACGCACGTGTTAGAAAGGAAAATCATCAATGACGTCACGCGGAGTAATACGTCAGGATACGTCGGTCGAGAGTACGCCGCCTACGGTTGCGGATAGACGACTAGCGCCACGTGTGGACGAGGGAGTGAGGCAGTACAGTACGGGACAGACGGACTGACCCACGGACGAACAGACGCAGGGACAAACAGACGCACGGATGAACAGACGCACGGACGCACAGTCGCACGGACAAACCTTATTTTCGTCAGTTTATCGAGGTATGATCAAAAAAAAGGTAAAAAACGAATGAAATCACCGATATTTCAATCTTCTTCCTATATTTACCCCTTATTTTACGTCACTTTTTGAAAGGTATGGCCGAAAATAGTTTCGAAAATGGATAATTTCACCGAAATTTCAATTTTTATCCACTATTTCGCCCTTATGTTCGTAATTTTTTCACGGACGAACAGACGCACGGACGAGCAAAGGCACGGTTGAACAGATGCACGGACGAACAGACGCACGGACGAAAAGACGCAGAGACAAAAAGACGCACGGACGAACAGACGCACGGACGAACAGACGCACGGACAAACAGACACACGGACAATCAGACACATGGACGAACAGACGCACGGACGAACAGATGCACGGACGAACAGACGCACGGATGAACAGACGCACGGACGAAAAAACGCACGGACGAAAAAACGCACGGATGAACAGACGCACGGACGAACAGACGCACGGAAGAACAGACGCACGGATTAAAAAACGTACGGACAAGCAGACGTACGGACGAAAAGACGCACGAACGAACAGACGCACAGACGAACAGACGCTCGGACAAACAGACGCTCGGACGAACAGATACACGGACGAACAAACACCCGGACGAACAGATGAAAGGACGAACAGTCGCACGGAAGAACAGATGCATGGACGAACAGACGCATGGTTTAACCTTATTTTCGTCATTTTATCGCGGTATGATCGAAAAAAGGTAAAAAACGGATAATTTCAGGGATATTTCAATTCTGTTCCACTATTTTGCCAATTATTTCGTCAAATTAGTTAGGCATGATAGAAAAAAGATCATAATCGAATAGTTTCCCCGAAATTTCAATTATTTTCCTCTATTTTGCCTTTATTTTTGTCAGTTTCTCGAGGTATGATCGAATAATGGTTCGAAAATGGATCTGTTTGGACAAACAGACGTAAGGCCGATCAGACACGGACGAACAGACGCAAATACGAACAGGCGCACGAACGTACAGACGCACGGACGAACAGACGCAAGGACAAACAGGTGGACCTACGAACCTTATTTTCTTCGAAATAATTCACCGAAATTTCAATTGTATTCCTCTATTTTGCACTTAATCTTGACATTTCTTGAGTTAAATTTGAAAAAATTTTCGAATGCGGATATTTTCATCGAATTTTCAATTACTTTCCTCTATTTTGCCCTTATTTTCGTCATTATTTCAAGGAATGATCGAAAAAAGTTCCAATAACGGATAATTTAACTGAAATTACAATTATTTTCCTCTATTTTGCCATTATTTTCGTCATTTTTTCAAGAAACGATTGAAAAAATGTTTGACAACGGACCTCTCCGGACAAACAGACGTACGGACGAACAGATGATCGGACGAACAGACTCACGGACGACAATACGCACAGACGAACCTTATTTTCGTCATTTTATCGAGGTATGTTCGAAAAAAGGTAAAAAACGGATAATTTCACCAAAATTTCTATTTTTTCCTCTATTCTGCTCTTATTTTCGTCATTATATCGAGGTAGGTTCGAAATTAGTTTCGAAAACGGATAATTTCACCGAAATTTAAATTTTATTCCTCTATTTTGTCATTATATTCATCATTTTATCGGGGCATGATCAAAAAAATGTCAAAAACGTATAATTTCAGCGAAATTTCAATTTTTTTCTCTATTTCACCCATTTTTTCGTCATTTTTTCACGGTATTATTGAAAAAAATGTTTCAAAACTGACCTGTTCTGACAAGCAGACGTACGGACGAACAGAAGAATGGACGAACAGACGCTCGGTCAAACATACGCACGGACGAAAAGACGCGCGGACAAACAGACGCACGGACGAACAGACACACAGACCAAAAGACCCAAGGACGAACGGACTTACCGCCGAATAGACGCACGAAACAACAAACATCCGGTCGTACAGACGCACGGACGAACAGACGCTCGGACGAACAGACGCACAGACGAACAGATGCACGGACGAACAAACACCCGGACGAACAGATGAAAGGACGAACAGTTGCACGGAAGAACAGATGCATGGACGAACAGACGCATGGACTAACCTTATTTTCGTCAGTTTATCGAGGTATGATCTAAAAAAAGGTAAAAAACGAATGAATTCACAATATTTCAATCTTGTTCCTATATTTACCCTCTATTTTTCGTCATTTTAGAGAGGTATGTTCGAAAAATGTTTCAATATCGGATAATTTTACAGAAATTTCAATTATTTTCCTCTATTTTGCCATTATTTTCGTCATTTTATCGAGGCATAATCGAAAAAAGCAAATAATCGTATAATTTCATCCGAAATTTCAATTATTTTCCTCTATTTTTCACTTATTTTCGTCTTTTTTTCAAGAAACGATTGAAAAAATGTTTTACAATGGACCTGTGCTGACAAACAGACGTACGGACGAACAGACAAACGGACGAATAGACGCACGGACGAACAGATGGACGGCCGAACAATCGCACGAAATAGCAGACGCATGGACTAACAGACGAACCGAAAAACCTTATTTTCGTCATTTTAACGAGATATGATCGAAAATATATTTGATAAAGGAAAATTTCCCGAAATTTTAATTTTTTTCCGTCTATTTTTACCTTAATTTTGACATTTTTTCGAGATAAGAACAAAAAATTTTCAAAACGGATAATGTCACCGATATTTCAATTTTTTCCTATATTCTGCCCCTAATATCGTCATTTTATCGAGGTTTGATAGAAAAAACTTCAAAAACGGATAATTTCTCCGATATCTACATTTTTTTCCTCTATTTTGCACTGATTTTCGTCATTTAATCAAGATATGGTCGAAAATATTTTCGGAGAAAGATAATTTCACTGAAATTTAAATTTTTTTCTTCTGTTCTGCCCTTATAGTCGTCATTTTATCGAGGTATGATCGAAAAAAGGTTCGAAAACGGATCTGTTCGGAAAAACAAACGTATGGACGAACAGACGAACGGATGAACAGACGCAGGAACGAAGATACGCACGGACGAACAGACGCTCGGACGAACAGACGCACGGACGAACAGACGCTCGGACGAACAGACGCACGGACGAACAGATGCACGGACGAACAAACACCCGGACGAACAGATGAAAGGACGAACAGTCGCACGGAAGAACAGATGCATGGACGAACAGACGAATAGACTAACCTTATTTTCGTCATTTTTACGCGGTATGATCGAAAAAAGGTAAAAAACGGATAATTTCAGGGATATTTCAATTCTGTTCCACTATTTTGCCAATTATTTCGTCAAATTAGTTAGGCATGATAGAAAAAAGATCATAATCGAATAGTTTCCCCGAAATTTCAATTATTTTCCTCTATTTTGCCTTTATTTTTGTCAGTTTCTCGAGGTATGATCGAATAATGGTTCGAAAATGGATCTGTTTGGACAAACAGACGTAAGGCCGATCAGACACGGACGAACAGACGCAAATACGAACAGGCGCACGAACGTACAGACGCACGGACGAACAGACGCAAGGACAAACAGGTGGACCTACGAACCTTATTTTCTTCGAAATAATTCACCGAAATTTCAATTGTATTCCTCTATTTTGCACTTAATCTTGACATTTCTTGAGTTAAATTTGAAAAAATTTTCGAATGCGGATATTTTCATCGAATTTTCAATTACTTTCCTCTATTTTGCCCTTATTTTCGTCATTATTTCAAGGAATGATCGAAAAAAGTTCCAATAACGGATAATTTAACTGAAATTACAATTATTTTCCTCTATTTTGCCATTATTTTCGTCATTTTTTCAAGAAACGATTGAAAAAATGTTTGACAACGGACCTCTCCGGACAAACAGACGTACGGACGAACAGATGATCGGACGAACAGACTCACGGACGACAATACGCACAGACGAACCTTATTTTCGTCATTTTATCGAGGTATGTTCGAAAAAAGGTAAAAAACGGATAATTTCACCAAAATTTCTATTTTTTCCTCTATTCTGCTCTTATTTTCGTCATTATATCGAGGTAGGTTCGAAATTAGTTTCGAAAACGGATAATTTCACCGAAATTTAAATTTTATTCCTCTATTTTGTCATTATATTCATCATTTTATCGGGGCATGATCAAAAAAATGTCAAAAACGTATAATTTCAGCGAAATTTCAATTTTTTTCTCTATTTCACCCCATTTTTTCGTCATTTTTTCACGGTATTATTGAAAAAAATGTTTCAAAACTGACCTGTTCTGACAAGCAGACGTACGGACGAACAGAAGAATGGACGAACAGACGCTCGGTCAAACATACGCACGGACGAAAAGACGCGCGGACAAACAGACGCACGGACGAACAGACACACAGACCAAAAGACCCAAGGACGAACGGACTTACCGCCGAATAGACGCACGAAACAACAAACATCCGGTCGTACAGACGCACGGACGAACAGACGCTCGGACGAACAGACGCACAGACGAACAGATGCACGGACGAACAAACACCCGGACGAACAGATGAAAGGACGAACAGTTGCACGGAAGAACAGATGCATGGACGAACAGACGCATGGACTAACCTTATTTTCGTCAGTTTATCGAGGTATGATCTAAAAAAGGTAAAAAACGAATGAATTCACAATATTTCAATCTTGTTCCTATATTTACCCTCTATTTTTCGTCATTTTAGAGAGGTATGTTCGAAAAATGTTTCAATATCGGATAATTTTACAGAAATTTCAATTATTTTCCTCTATTTTGCCATTATTTTCGTCATTTTATCGAGGCATAATCGAAAAAAGCAAATAATCGTATAATTTCACCGAAATTTCAATTATTTTCCTCTATTTTTCACTTATTTTCGTCTTTTTTTCAAGAAACGATTGAAAAAATGTTTTACAATGGACCTGTGCTGACAAACAGACGTACGGACGAACAGACAAACGGACGAATAGACGCACGGACGAACAGATGGACGGCCGAACAATCGCACGAAATAGCAGACGCATGGACTAACAGACGAACCGAAAAACCTTATTTTCGTCATTTTAACGAGATATGATCGAAAATATATTTGATAAAGGAAAATTTCCCGAAATTTTAATTTTTTCCGTCTATTTTTACCTTAATTTTGACATTTTTTCGAGATAAGAACAAAAAATTTTCAAAACGGATAATGTCACCGATATTTCAATTTTTTCCTATATTCTGCCCCTAATATCGTCATTTTATCGAGGTTTGATAGAAAAAACTTCAAAAACGGATAATTTCTCCGATATCTACATTTTTTTCCTCTATTTTGCACTGATTTTCGTCATTTAATCAAGATATGGTCGAAAATATTTTCGGAGAAAGATAATTTCACTGAAATTTAAATTTTTTTCTTCTGTTCTGCCCTTATAGTCGTCATTTTATCGAGGTATGATCGAAAAAAGGTTCGAAAACGGATCTGTTCGGAAAAACAAACGTATGGACGAACAGACGAACGGATGAACAGACGCAGGAACGAAGATACGCACGGACGAACAGACGCTCGGACGAACAGACGCACGGACGAACAGACGCTCGGACGAACAGACGCACGGACGAACAGATGCACGGACGAACAAACACCCGGACGAACAGATGAAAGGACGAACAGTCGCACGGAAGAACAGATGCATGGACGAACAGACGAATGGACTAACCTTATTTTCGTCATTTTTACGCGGTATGATCGAAGAAAGGTAAAAAACGGATAATTTCAGGGATATTTCAATTCTGTACCACTATTTTGCTAATTATTTCGTCAAATTAGTTAGGCATGATAGAAAAAAGATCATAATCCCTGAAATTTCAATTATTTACCTCTATTTTGCCTTTATTTTTGACAGTTTCTCGAGGTATGATCGAATAATGGTTCGAAAATGGATCTGTTTGGACAAACAGAAGTAACGCCGATCAGACACGGACGAACAGACGCAAATACGAACAGGCGCACGAACGAACAGACGCACGGATGTGCAGACGCACAGACGAAAAGACGCAGAGACAAAAAGACGCACGGACGAACAGACGCACGGACAATCAGACACATGGACGAACAGACGCACGGACGAAAAGATGCACGGACGAACAGACGCACGGATGAACAGACGCACGGACGAAAAAACGCACGGACGAAAAAACGCACGGATGAACAGACACACGGACGAACAGACGCACGGAAGAACAGACGCACGGATTAAAAAAACGCACGGACAAACAGACGTACGGACGAAAAGACGCACGGACGAACTGACGCACGGATGAACAGACGCACAGACGAACAGACGCACGGACAAACAGACGCACGGACGAACTGACGCACGGACGAACAGACGCATGGATGTACAGACGCACGGACGAAAAGACGCAGAGACAAAAAGACGCACGGACGAACAGACGCACGGACAATCAGACACAAGGACGAACAGACGCACGGACGAACAGATGCACGGACGAACAGACGCACGGATGAACAGACGCACGGACGAGAAAACGCACGGACGAAAAAACGCACGGATGAACAGACGCACGGACGACAGACGCACGGAAGAATAGACGCACGGATTAAAAAACGCACGGACAAGCAGACGTACGGACGAAAAGACGCACGGACGAACAGACGCACGGATGAACAGACGCACAGACGAACAGACGCACGGACAAACAGACGCACGGACGAACTGACGCACGGATGAACAAACGAACGGACGAACAGATGCACGGACGAACAGACGCACGGACGATCAGACGCACGGACGAAAAGACACACGGACGAACAGACGCACGGATGAACAGACGCACGGACGAACAGACGTACGAACAAACAGACGCACGGACAAACCATATTTTCGTCAGTTTATCGAGGTATGATCTAAAAAAGGTAAAAAACGAATGAATTCACAATATTTCAATCTTGTTCCTCTATTTACCCCTTATTTTTCGTCATTTTAGAGAGGTATGTTCGAAAAATGTTTCAATATCGGATAATTTTACAGAAATTTCAATTATTTTCCTCTATTTTGCCATTATATTCGTCATTTTATCGAGGCATAATCGAAAAAAGCAAATAATCGTATAATTTCACCGAAATTTCAATTATTTTCCTCTATTTTTCACTTATTTTCGTCTTTTTTTCAAGAAACGATTGAAAAAATGTTTTACAATGGACCTGTTCGGAAAAACAGACGTACGGACGAACAGACAAACGGACGAACAGACGCACGGACGAACAGATGGACGGCCGAACAATCGCACGAAATAGCAGACGCAAGGACTAACAGACGAACCGAAAAACCTTATTTACGTCATTTTAACGAGATATGATCGAAAATATATTTGATAAAGGAAAATTTCCCGAAATTTTAATTTTTTCCGTCTATTTTTACCTTAATTTTGATATTTTTTCGAGATAAGAACAAAAAATTTTCCAAACGGATAATGTCACCGATATTTCAATTTTTTCCTATATTCTGCCCCTAATATCGTCATTTTATCGAGGTTTGATAGAAAAAACTTCAAAAACGGATAATTTCTCCAATATCTACATTTTTTTCCTCTATTTTGCACTGATTTTCGTCATTTAATCAAGATATGGTCGAAAATATTTTCGGAGAAAGATAATTTCACTGAAATTTAAATTTTTTTCTTCTGTTCTGCCCTTATAGTCGTCATTTTATCGAGGTATGATCGAAAAAAGGTTCGAAAACGGATCTGTTCGGAAAAACAAACGTATGGACGAACAGACGAACGGATGAACAGACGCAGGAACGAAGATACGCACGGACGAACAGACGCTCGGACGAACAGACGCACGGACGAACAGACGCTCGGACGAACAAACACCCGGACGAACAGATGAATGGACGAACAGTCGCACGGAAGAACAGATGCATGGACGAACAGACGCATGGACTAACCTTATTTTCGTCATTTTATCGCGGTATGATCGAAAAAAGGTAAAAAACGGATAATTTCAGGGATATTTCAATTCTGTTCCACTATTTTGCCAATTATTTCGTCAAATTAGTTAGGCATGATAGAATTAAGATCATAATCGAATAGTTTCCCCCGAAATTTCATTTATTTTCCTCTATTTTGCCTTTATTTTTGTCAGTTTCTCGAGGTATGATCGAATAATGGTTCGAAAATGGATCTGTTTGGACAAACAGACGTAAGGCCGATCAGACACGGACGAACAGACGCAAATACGAACAGGCGCACGAACGAACAGACGCACGGACGAACAGACGCAAGGACAAACAGGTGGACCTACGAACCTTATTTTCGTCGAAATAATTCACCGAAATTTCAATTGTATTCCTCTATTTTGCACTTAATCTTGACATTTTTTGAGTTAAATTTGAAAAAATTTTCGAATGCGGATATTTTCATCGAATTTTCAATTATTTTCCTCTATTTTGCCCTTATTTTCGTCATTATTTCAAGGAATGATCGAAAAAAGTTCCAATTACGGATAATTTAACTGAAATTACCATTATTTTCCTCTATTTTGCCATTATTTTCGTCATTTTTTCAAGAAACGATTGAAAAAATGTTTGACAACGGACCTCTCCGGACAAACAGACGTACGGACGAACAGATGATCGGACGAACAGACTCACGGACGACCATACGCACAGACGAACCTTATTTTCGTCATTTTATCGAGGTATGTTCGAAAAAAGGTAAAAAACGGATAATTTCACCGAAATTTCTATTTTTTCCTCTATTCTGCTCTTATTTTCGTCATTATATCGAGGTAGGTTCGAAATTAGTTTCGAAAACGGATAATTTCACCGAAATTTAAATTTTATTCCTCTATTTTGTCATTATATTCATCATTTTATCGGGGCATGATCAAAAAAATGTCAAAAACGTATAATTTCAGCGAAATTTCAATTTTTTTCTCTATTTCACCCATTTTTTCGTCATTTTTTCACGGTATTATTGAAAAAAATGTTTCAAAACTGACCTGTTCTGACAAGCAGACGTACGGACGAACAGAAGAATGGACGAACAGACGCTCGGTCAAACATACGCACGGACGAAAATACGCGCGGACAAACAGACGCACGGACGAACAGAAACACGGACCAAAAGACCCAAGGACGAACGGACTTACCGCCGAACAGACACACGAAACAACAGACATCCGGTCGTACAGACGCTCGGACGAACAGACACACGGACGAAAAGACGCAAGGACGAACAGACGCACGGACGAACAGACGAACGGAAGAACAGACGCACGGACTAAAAGACGCACCGACGAACCATATTTTCGTCAGTTTATCGAGGTATGATCTAAAAAAGGTAAAAAACGAATGAATTCACAATATTTCAATCTTGTTCCTATATTAACCCCTTATTTTTCGTCATTTTAGAGAGGTATGATCGAAAAAAGTTTCGAGAATGGATAATTTCACCGAAATTTCCATTTTTATCCACTATTTCGCCCTTATGTTCGTTATTTTTTCAAGTAATGATCGAAAAAAGGTTCGAAAACGGATTTATGTTCAGACAAATAGATGTTAGGTCGATCAGACGCACGGATGAACAGACGCAAGGACGAGCAGACACACGGACGAACAGATGCACGGACGAACAGATGCACGGACGAACAGACGCACGGACGAGTTGACGCACGGAAGAACGGAAGTTGGAACGAAAAGACGCACGGACAAAAAGACGCACGGACGAACAGACGCACGGACGAGCAGAGGCACGGACGAACAGACGCACGGACGAACAGACGCAAGGATGAACAGACGCTCGGATGAACAGATGGAAGTAAGAACAGACGCACGGACAAACAGACGCACGGACGAACAGACGCATGGACGAACAGACGCGCGAACGAACAGACGCACGGACAAACAGACGCACGGACTAACAGACGCACGGATGAACAGACGCACGGAGGAACAGACGCAAGGACAACCAGACGCACGGAAAAACAGACGCACGGACGAACAGACGCACGGACGAACAGACGCACGGAAGAACAGACGCACGGACGAACAGACGCACGGAGGAACAGACGCACGGAAAACAGACGCACAGACGAACAGACGCACGGACGAACAGACGCACGGACGAACAGACGCACGGACGAACAGACGCACGGACGACCAGACACACGTAAGAATAGACGCACGAACGAAAAGACGCACGGACAAACAGACGCACGTGTTAGAAAGGAAAATCATCTATGACGTCACGCGGAGTAATACGTCAGGATACGTCGGTCGAGAGTACGCCGCCTACGGTTGCGGATAGACGACTAGCGCCACGTGTGGACGAGGGAGTGAGGCAGTACAGTACGGGACAGACGGACTGACCCACGGACGAACAGACGCAGGGACAAACAGACGCACGGATGAACAGACGCACGGACGCACAGACGCACGGACAAACCTTATTTCCGTCAGTTTATCGAGGTATGATCAAAAAAAAGGTAAAAAACGAATGAAATCACCGATATTTCAATCTTCTTCCTATATTTACCCCTTATTTTACGTCACTTTTTGAAAGGTATGGCCGAAAATAGTTTCGAAAATGGATAATTTCACCGAAATTTCAATTTTTATCCACTATTTCGCCCTTATGTTCGTTATTTTTTCACGGACGAACAGACGCACGGACGAGCAAAGGCACGGGCGAACAGATGCACGGACGAACAGACGCATGGATGTACAGACGCACGGACAAAAAGACGCAGAGACAAAAAGACGCACGGACGAACAGACGCACGGACGAACAGACGCACGGACAAACAGACACACGGACAATCAAACACATGGACGAACAGACGCACGGACGAACAGATGCACGGACGAACAGACGCACGGATGAACAGACGCACGGACGAAAAAACACACCGACGAAAAAACGCACGGATGAACAGACTCTATCTACATGCCGAATTTCAAGTGTCTATATTGTTGGGAAAGGATTCAAAATAATTATTGAAAATCGGATCAGTTACTGATTGTAGAGACGCCCTGTGTCGAACCCAGGACACATTGACAGCTGGGAATGCACAGTTTGATTTGTATACACCTTATCTTTGTTAGTGCAAAGCTTGAAGTCTTTATCGTGCCGGGAAGTACCTATAATTTGTTTCCGTTATCTCCGTAAGAAATGCATTGAGGAATATAAATGGCCCTCTGGGATCGAACCAAGGACCATCAGCGAATATGTAAAATTTGATCCTGAAATTTATTATTGATCTCCAACTCCATGCCGAATTTCAAGTTTCCATGCCATCGGGAAAGGGTCTAAACAAAATCTTTAAAATCGCCACAATGCAACTTAAACAGCCAATTTTTGCCCCGACCTAGCATCGAACCCAGGATAATTTCCGTAAAACTCATTTATGTTTTCGATAGATCATGACCATATCTATAGGCTCCTTGAGTTTTGATTTGCTACCTATCCGGAATGTATTTTTTTTAAATTCCCGAAAATCAAAGCAATGCGTTTAAACGGGAAAAATCTTGACTTTGAGGCCCTCTGGAATCGAACCCATGACACTGAAGTTCAAAATCGCAATTTTTCTGGAGGTTATACGTTATGGCCAATATGTCGTAAAAATTTCAAGTCATTGACGCTAGTGGTTTAGCCTGTGACTTTGTATCCTCTCTATATATATATATATCTATCTATTATACGAGTAAAATGTAGCTTGCATACTGCAAGCAGATCGACAACACTAATTTCATGTCGGCATCATATCGGGACGGCTCTCAAATGAAAAAAAAGGTATTGAAAATATTCTTAAAATTAGCTTCAATTTAATCGTCTGGCATCGAACCCGGGTCTTCCTGGTAAACTTAATATGCAGCACAACAGAAAATCACCATCTCTTACTATGTGTGAAAATTCAAGCAGAAGTATTGGCTGCAACTGCCTCAAACGACGTTATACTTTTCAATAATGTAAATGGCTCTCTGGATTCGAACCAAGGAAGATCTAGGAAATTTAAAACATTTTTTTAAAATGTATCTATGCTCTCTATCTATATGCCTAATTTCATGTTTTATTATTATTGGGAACGGGTTTAAATTCATTCTTAAAAATCGGTTAATTTACTGATTGTAGAGACGCCTGGTGTCGAACCCAGGAAATATTGGTATCTGTGAATGGATAGTATGACTTTTTAGGTCTTTATCTTATTTCATACAAAGTTTGAAGTAGATATCATGCCGGGAAGTACCTAAAACCGTTTTCTGTTATCTCCATAAGAAATGCATTGAGGAATGTAAATGGCTCTCTGGGTTCGAACCAAGGACCATCAGCGAATGTAAAAAATTTGATTATTAAATATATTTATGATATCTAAACCCATGCCGATTTTAAAGGTTCCATGCCATCGGGAATAGGCCCAAAAAAAATCTTAAATATCGCCACAATGCATTTTAAACGGCCGATTTTTGCCTTGACCTAGCATCGAACCCAGGTTATTTTCCGTAAAACTCATTTATGTTTTCGATAGATCATGACCATATGTAAAGGCTCCTAGAGTATCGATTTTCTACCTATCCGGGAAGTATTTTTTAAAAATTCCCGAAAATCTAAGCAATGCATTCAAACGGGAAAAATCGGGACTTTCGGGCCCTCTGGAATCGAACCCATGACACTGAGGATCAAAATCACAATTTTTCTTTCGGTTAATTGTTATGGCCAATACGCAGTAAAAATTTGAACTCAATCACGCTTGTGGTTTAGGCTGTGAATTTGTATCCTATCTATCTATATACCTATCTATATATATGA
Source organism: Sympetrum striolatum (assembly GCA_947579665.1). NCBI lineage: Eukaryota > Metazoa > Arthropoda > Insecta > Odonata > Libellulidae > Sympetrum > Sympetrum striolatum. The sequence goes on from CANPUZ010000109.1 coordinate 135,135, forward strand.
ACTAGTAAATGGGTGCTTGCAAACTGCAAGCAAAGAATATTATGAAGGGATGTGTGTCTTTTTAATTATACTACTGTCTATCGTATACCTAGTTTTCAAATATGAGATCGAGTTTCATCTAATAATATAATAATTATTTCGAAAGCCTTTCACGTTTAATTGAGACGGGAGTTTTGCAGTTGAGACCTTAAAGAATACGCATACGTAAAATTAAATTAAAGAAATGCGCCAAACAAATTTAAGTAATAATAAAAGTCTTCGTAAGATAAAAAGGCGAGAAATCGATAGATGATTCGTTACCTGTAGTACTCGGTTCAGTGCAAGGCATACTTCAATTGAATCCTATGCACATTAAATGGCGTCTAAAGCGGCACAATGAGCTCCGTTTCTAATTAAATAAACAAATAGGAATTAGGCAATGTAGTTGAATAATTTTGAAGAATGTAGAAAAAGAAGTTGAATTTAAAGCCCGTATGGAGATGTTGGGAAAATATTTTGCATACGATGATAAACGCAGAAATTGTTTTTACTTACAAAAATTATCCAGCTAACACGTAGAACTACATAATCCGAAGGTCGTTCAAGGTTTTAGGACGTCCCCCTTTGGATTTCAAAGGCCTTCTACGCTTATTTGATACGGGAGATTTGGAGTTGATTCCTAATGAATGTGCATTTGTAAAATTAATTTAAGAAAATACGCCAATCAAAGCAAAGTTAGAATAAAAATCTGCATAAGATAAAAATGCGGAAAATAAATAGACGATTACCTGTGAAGTATTCGGTTCAGTGCCAGACATAATGAAATTGAATCCTATGTTCATTAAATGGCGTCTACCACGACAATGAGCTCTGTTTCTAATTACATAAACAAACAAATATGCTACAGACAACGTATCTATGTAAATAATTTTGAAAAACGTAGAAAAAGAACTTAATTCTAAAGCCCGTTTGCAGAATATGGAAAAATAATTTGAGGTGAATACAATAGAAAAGAGTAAACATAGTAAGAATACATTTTTAATCGCAGAAATTGTTTTACTTACGAAGAATCATCCAGCTAGAATACGTAGAAAAACGTAATCCAAAGGTCGTTCAAGGAAATCAGCGTATTTTATGAGTAGATTTTTGTTGTTTATTTTGATGAAAGTTAAATTTTCTTTATGTATATTAATATTACAAACAAAATAATATTGAAAAATATTTCAAAAACTTCATACTTTCATCAAGGCGTATGTTATTTGAACTGCAACAAAATAATGGTCGTAGCCAAAGTTTTGATCTTGGGAAGGGTGCAAATAAAAACAGTATTAATTTGTGTTTAATTTAAGATGTTGCCGACATGGCGAAATTGGGTGCAGGAAAAATAAAAATTCCTCTTTGAGGTATAATTCAGTTAAATTTTCTCCTGTAAGTACATTTTTCATGCTTATGTGAATGAAAACAATTGGTTCTTCATGGACATTTATCGTTTCCCCAGCTTTATCCCATATCAATACGTAAGGTACTACGTATTAATTAAAAAAAAGAAAATTTAACTTAATTTTAAATTCTGTATGGATAAGATAGTATAGAAAGAATAATTATATGTTATTAAAATAGAAAAGTAGATACATAATAGGCATACAATAAAAAGCACAATTTTCACACACGAAAGGCAATCCACCATATACGTATAATCCTAACATCGTTCTAGGATATAATTTTATTTCCTGTGTAGATATTTGTTGTTCATTTAAATGAAAGTTACACTTTCTTGATATTCAGTTATAATATGGTCCTTCAAGAAAGGCGGGCAGCAACGGGTTTGGCTGCCCGTATGAGCTTTTCGGTTACAATGTATCACAATGTATATATTATGAAATTGAGGCATACGTTACATATAGCTTCGCCTCCTAAAAGGAACATCATCTAAAGAAGCCACACTATGAGGTGGCTCGCGAATCAGGACGCAGGAGCTTATCTGTCGATCTTAAGAGAAACTAAGGGCAAAATACCTCACACACCGGGTGCGGTGAGAAAGTGGTCACTGTGATAGGACTCCAACACCAAGGTACGAATTCCGGCTAGCAAGATTTTTCTGGCTATAGAATGGTTGAGTGTCTTTGTTAATAGTATTAGTTATTGAAATGGTTGTAATTTGGATCTTCCTGTTTTCATCAGAGAAGTTATGAATATTGTTATTGATTATAACGCCATAAAGTAGGAATCGGAAACGGCCATTGCAAAGGAAATTTTTAGACATAATTTAGTATACGATAAATGCATTGGGTAAAGTGAGAATGAAGTAAAATACTACTATACTAAACTATAGCGATTTTGATGCTATTGATTCGTATTGTTTGCAGTTATATTATTTCTAAATAATATCGTTAAAACTATTAATTTACATTAATATTCTGATAGTAATATTTTAGGATGATGTAAATTTCAGTTGTACTTACTTTTACTCAGGCATAGGTAGACTTGGTCCGGTATAATACGTACTTCATCAGTAATTAATGAGTATATTTAATCGAAATTGCTTTCTTATCCCCCTTATATAGATTCAGTGTAGATTTTTCAATTTAATACTCGAATAATCTCACTACTTACATGACTTTTCCGATTATCTACGTTTATAAATGGTCTCGTATTCTCTACATAAACTTATGTTATCACAGTATGTATTCCCGAATAATTCATTGACCGTGCAGATATTCGCTGTCCATTTTGATGAAAGTTACATTTTTCAACCTTCAGGCATAACATATATGGAAAGAAAATTTTTGTTAATTATACCACTGTCTATTGTATGCATAATTTTCAAATAAGTGAGATCGAGATTCGCCAAATAATATGATAGTAAAATAATCATTTCTAAAGCCTTTCGCGTTTATGTGATACGGGAGTCTTTAATGAATACGCATTCGTAAAATTAAATTAAAGAAATACGCCAAACAAAGTAAAGTCAGAATAAAAATCTGCATAAGATAAAAATGCGGAAAATAAATAGACGATTACCTGTGTAGTATGTGGTTGAGTGCAAGACATTCTGCAAAATAATCCTATATTCATGAAATGGTGTCTACTACGACAATGAGCTCCGTTTCTAATTAAATAAACAAATAGACAATAGGCAACGTAATTATGTAAATAGTTTTAAAGAACGTAGAAAAAGAACTTTATTCTAAAGTCCGTTTGGAGAAGATGGGAAAATAATATTCATACAATAATACATGCAAAAATTGTTTTTACTAACCAAGAATTATCCAGCGTAGAACAACGAAATCAGAAGGTCGTTGAAGGAAATCAGTGTATTTTATGAGTAGATTTCTGTTTTTTTTTATTTTGATGAATGTTGAATTACGTAATATATTACGAACTAATTGTGTACTACGTATTAATTAAAGAAACGTAGAAAAATAACTTAATTTTAAATTCTCTTTGGAAAGGATGACAGAATAATTAAATGTAATTAAAATAGAAAAGAATAAACATAATAGGCATAAAATTAAAATAACAGAAACTCACACACACGAAAAGCAATCCACCAAATGCGTAAACCAACGATATCCTAAGATAGTTCAATAATACCATGTATTTCCTGATTAGATATTTGTTGTTCATTTAGATGAGAGTTCAGTATATGATAAATGTATTTGGTTAAGTGAGCTATGAATTATAATATATTAATAAATTATAGTGTTCGCGAAACTAATGATTCGTAATGCTTACAGTTATGTTATTTCTAAAGATTGTCGTTAAACCTTTTAATTTACATTAATATCCCTATTTATTAATTTATATTCGTATCTATGTACTTCATTCTAGAATAATCTCACTACTTACATGACTTTTACGATTATCTTCGTTGTTAATGGTCTCGTATTCTCTACATAAACTTATGTTATCACAGCATGCATTCACGATTGATTCATTGACCGTGCAGATATCTACTGTCTATTTTGACGAAATTTACATTTTTCAGCATTCAGTAATAACATGTATCGAAAGAAAGATTTAAAATAATTAAAAATGCATCAAACCTTTATCATGGCGTATGAAAATAGGATCGTAAACAAACTTGTTTTCGATTCAAACAATGGTTGTTGCCATAGATTTAATTTTCAAAATGAGGAGAAAAAAACGTAAAAAATTGGCGTTCAAACTAAGATTTTGCGAATTTCGTGCAGGAATGTTAAAATCGGTCGCAAGAAAAGTAAACTTTGATCTTTTAGACGCAATATAGACCAAGTCCTACTGCTTTACGATTAATTTTTCATAATTTAATTAACGAAAAAAAATTTCTCTGCATGGCCATTTTTCGTTTTCCCCGTTTAAATACATTGAAAAATATAATCGTCTCTGGGCTCAAACTTAGGACAAAATCTGGGAATTTTCGATTTTTTCCCAACTCGACTGTCAATTATAAATCTCTCTTGAAAATTTCAGCCTTCCAGCTCGATTAGAAATGCCCAGGAATTTGTATGAATGAGTCGGATTTGCAGCTTTATATATAGTAATGAATCCGGAGAAGCATCTATATATAATAGATATATATGAATGAATCCGGAGAAGCATCTATATATATTAGATATATCTATTATATATAGATGCTTCTCCGGATTCATTCATATATCATATATATATATAGAGAGGATACAAATTCACAGGCTAAACCACTAGCGTCAATGGCTTGAAATTTTTACGACATATTGGCCATAACGTATAACCTCCAGAAAAATTGCGATTTTGATCCTCAGTGTCATAGGTTCGATTCCAGAGGGCCCCAAAGTCCCGATTTTTCCCGTTTAAATGTATTGCTTTGATTTTCGGGAATTAAAAAAAAATACTTCCCGGATAGGTAGAGAATCAAAACTCAAGGAGCCTATGTATATGAACATGATCTATCGAAAACATAAATGAGTTTTACGGAAAATATCCTGGGTTCGATGCTAGGTCGGGGCAAAAATCGGCCGTTTAAAATGCATTGTGGCGATTTTTAAGATTTTTTTTGGACACCTTTCCGAATGCATGGAAACTTGAAATTTGGCATGGGGTTAGCATTCATAAATATATTTCATAATCAATTTTTACATATTCGCTGATGGTCCTTGGTTCGATCCCAGAGGGCCATTTGCACTCCACAATGCATTTCTTATGGGGATAACGGAAACACATTTTAGGTACTTCCCGGTATGATATCGACTTCAAACTTTGTATGAAAATAGATCAAGTCCTAGCAAGTCATTTTGTGCATTAACAGCTTCCAATAAGTCCAGGGTTCGACACTAGGCGTCTCTACAATCAGTCACTGATCCGATTTTTAAGAATTATTTTGAACCCCTTCCCAATAATATTAAAACTTGAAATTCGGCATATATATAGAACTTATAGATACATTTCGAAAACACATTATATATTTCCTAGATCGTTCTTGGTTCGAATCCAGAGAGCTATTAACATTCGTGAAAAGTAGGTCTTCGTTTGAGGCAGTTGCAGCCAATATTTCTGCTTGAATTTTCACACGTATTTAGAGAAGATGATCTTCTGATGTGCTGCATAGAAATTTCACCAAAAAGACCCGGGTTCGATGCCAGACGATTAAATTGAAGCGAATTTTAAGAATATTTTTAATCCTTTTTTTCCTTTCCGGGACCGTCCCGATATATTGCCGTTATGAAATTAGTGTTGTCGATCTGCTTGCAGTATGCAAGCTACATTTTACTCGTATATATATATATATATAGAGGATACTAACTCACAGCCTAAACCACAAGAGTGATTGAGTTGAAATTTTTACGACATATTGGCCATAACGTATAACCTCCAGAAAAATTGCGATTTTGAACCTCAGTGTCATGGGTTCGATTCCAGAGGGCCCCAAAGTCCCGATTTTTCCCGTTTAAATGCGTTGCTTTGATTTTCGGGAATTTTTAAAAAATACTTCCCGGATAGGTAGAGAATCAAAACTCAAGGAGCCTATATATATGATCATGGTATATCGAAATCATTTATGACTTATACGGATAATATCCTGGGTTCGATGCTAGGACGTTGCAAAAATCGGCCGTTTAAAATACATTGAGGTAGTTTTTCATTATTTTTTTTCATACGCTTATCGAAATGATAGGAAATTCTAGCTTTTATGGAAGATGTATATTAATCATGGGTTTCTGAAAAAAATTTTCATAAGACCGTACTGTTCCTGGGTTCGATGCCAGAGCACATTAAATTTTCTCTCATAAGGAATATATGGGAAATGTAGGACGTAGTTTGAAGCAGTTGCAGCAAATATTTCTGCCAGAATTTTCATACATAGTTAGAGATGGTGATACTCTGCTGTGCTGCATATGAAGTATTACCAGAAAGACCCGGGTTCGATGCCAGGTGGTAAATATATATGCCATATAAAACACATTGGGATAGGATTTCATTATTTCTTACATGCACTTACCGAAATACCAGGGAGTTCTTGCTAAGATAGTAGATATGCATTAAGACTCGGTTTAAGAAAAAAATTAGATAAGACCATGCTGTTCCTGGGTTCGATGCCAGAGTGTATTAAAATTTCTCTCATAAGGAATATATGGGAAAAGTAGGACGTCGTTTAAGGCAGTTGAAGCCAATATTTCTACTTGAATTTTCATACATAGTTATAGATGGTGATCTTCTTTTGTTCTGCATAGTAAGTTCACCAGGAAGGCCTAGGATCGATGCCAGAAGGTTTAATTGAAGTGAATTCTAAGAATATTTTCACGCCTTTTTTTTTCTTTTGAGGACCATCACGATATAATGCAAATATGAATTTAGTGTTGTCGATCTGCTTGCAGTATGCAAGCAACATTTTACTCGTATATATATATATATATACGAGTAAAATGTAGCTTGCATACTGCAAGCAGATCGGCAATACTAATTTCATATCGGCATCATTTTGGGACGGTCCTCAAACGAAAGAAAAAGGATTGAAAATATTCTTAAAATTCGCTGCAAGTTCATCGTTTGGCATCGAACCGGGGTCATACTGGTGATCTGACTATGCAGCACTATAGAAGATCACCATCACCATCTCTGACTGTGTGTGAAAATTCAAGCAGAAATGTTGGCTACAACTGCCTCAAAAGACGTTCTACTTTTCACGAATGTAAATTGCTCTCTTGATTCGAACCAAGGACGATCATTGCAATCTAAAACATGCATTCGAAATTTATTTATTATTTCTATCTTGATACCGAATTTAGTGTTTTAATATTAAAGGGAAGGTGTTCAAATTAATTCCCAAAAATCGGATCAGTTACTGATTTTAGAGACGCCTGGTGTCGAACCCAGGATACATTGGTAGCTGTAAATGCACAGTATGATTATGTAGGACTTGATTTTATTTTTTGCAAAGTTTGAACTCGATATCATGCCGGGAAGTACCTAAAATTTGTTTCCGTTTTCTCCATAAGAAATGCATTGAGGATCATAAAAGGCCCTCTGGGATCGAACCAAGGACCATCAGCGAATATGTAAAATTCGATTAAGATATGTTTTTATGGTGTCTAACCTCATACCGAATTTCAAGTTTCTATGCCATCGGAAAAGGATCCAAAAAAAATCTTAAAAATCGCCACAGTGCATTTTAAACGGCAGATTTTTGCCCCGACCTAGAATCGAACCATGGACAATATTAGAAAATGTCTTTTTGGTTTTCGTTGGATATCCACGGCATCTAGCAATCCCTCGTATTTCAACTATATATATATGTAGCTTGATTTTCACACATAGTTAGATATAGTGATCTTCTATTGTGCCGCTTAGTAAGTTCACCAGGAAGACTCCGGTTCGATGCAAGCCGCTACAATTGAAGCGAATTTTAAGAATATTTTCAATCCTTTTTTTTTTCTTTTGAGGACCGTCTCGATATGATGCCGAAATAAAATAATATTGCCGATCTGCTTGCAGTATGCAAGCTACATTGCCCTCGTATATATATAGGTATATCCGGAGAAGCGTCTATATATATTAGATACATTCATAGGTGATCAAAATTCTAACCATGTTCTACAAGTACCACTGACTTGAAATTTTTACGACGTATTGCCCATAACGTGTAACCTCCAGAAAATAAGCCAACTTTGAACCACAGTGTCATGGGTTCGATTCCAGAAGGCCCCAAATTCCCGATTTTTTCCATAAAGATACATGGCGGGGATTTTCGAAAATTTTTTTGATGCACTTCCCGGAAGAGTTGAGAGTTAAAATTCAAGAGATCGCTAGATGCCGTGTATATCTAAAGGAAACCACAAATACATCTCCAAATATTATCCTTGGTTCGATGCTAGGCCAGTGCAAATATTCTCCCGTTTAATTTACATTGCGATTTTTAAGATTTTTTTAAATTACTTACATATGACTTGAAATCTTGAAACTTGGCACGTGGATATATATCATAAATGTATTTTATAAAAAATTTTAGAACTCGTTGATGGTCCTCGGTTCGAGCCCAGAGGGCCATTTACATCCTACAATGCATTTCTTATGGAGATAACGGAAGCAAATTTTAGGTACTTCCTGGCAAGATGTTGACTTCGAAATTTGCATTTAATAAGATCAGGTCATATCAAGTCATAATGTGTTTTTGAAAAATAAAAGAAAATATACCAAAATAATTGAAATGTTGGTAAAAATATCCGTTTATGTCCTTTTTTCGTTTCTGACTCGGTAATTTGACGAAAATAATGGTAAAACAGATAAACAAAATTGAAATATCGCTGAAGTTATCCGTTTTTTAACTTTTTAATTAGATCTCGATAAAATGACGAAAATAAGGTTCGTCCGTGCGTCTGTTCGTCCGTGCGTCTGATTGTCCGAACAGATCCGTTTACGAACCTCTCTTCTATCATACCTTGAAAAAATGACGAAAAAATTGGCTAAATAGAGGAAAATAATTGAAAGTTTGGTAAAATTATCCGTTTATGACCTTTTTTCGATCATACCTCTATAAAATGCCAAAACTAAGTTTCGTCTGTGCGTCTACTCGTCCTTGCGTCTGTTCGTCCATGCGATTTTTCGTCCATGTGTCTGCTCGACCTTGCGTCTGTTCGTCCTTGCGACAGTTCGTCCGTGCGTCTGTTCGTCGGTGTGACTGTTCGTCCATGGGTCCGTTCGCCCGTACGTCTGTTTGTCCGAACAGGTCCATTTTCGAAACTTTTTTCAATCATACCTTGAAAAAATTACAAAAACAAAGGCAATATAGGGGAAAATAATTGAAATTTCGGTGAAATTATTCGTTTTTGTCCTTTTTTCGCTCATGCCTCACTAATTTGACGAAAATAATGGCAAAATAGAGGAACATGATTGAAATATCGCTGAAGTTATCCGTTTTTTATCTTATTTCGATCATACCGCGATAAAATGACGAAAATAAGGTTATTCCATGCGTCTGTTCGTCCATGCGTCTGTTCGTTCATGCGTCTGTTATACCGTGCGTCTGTTCGTTCGTGCGTCTGTTCGTCCGTGCGTCTGTTCGTTCTTGCGTCTGTTCGTCCGTGCGTCTGTTCGTCCGTACGTTTGTTTTTCTGAACAGATCCGATTTCGAACATTTTATTGATCATACCTCGAAAAAATGACGAAAATAAAGGAAAATAGAGGAAAATTATTGAAATTTCGGTGAAATTATCCCATTTCAAAACTTTTTTCATACTTATCTCCATAAAATGACAAGAATAATGGCAGAGTAAAGGAAAAATTTAAAATTTCGATAATAATATATCACAACGTCCCTTATTTTTGATGTACCTATAGAAATTGACGTGAATTTAACAGATGTTGCGCAAAAATGTTATAATATTGGTAATATTATTTTATTTCGTTGCCTTCTTCGATACGAACATTTAAAATGACGAAAATGTTTGAGAAATAGGACAAAAATATTAAAATTTTCCAAAAATTATCCAATTTTGAATGTTCGTCTGTTCTTCCGTGCGTCTGTTTGTCCGAACAGAACCGTTTTCGATTATTTTAACAAACATACCTTGAAATAATGACGAATATGAGGGCAATATAGAGAAAAATTATCAAAATCTTGGTGAAATTATCTGTTTTTGACCTTTTTTCGATCTTGCCTCTATAAAAACGACGAAAATAATGGCGAAATAGTGGTGCAAAATTGAAATATCGCTGAAATCATCCGTTGTTTTACCTTTTTTTCGAACATACCTCGATAAAATGACGGAAATAAGGTGTGTCTGGGCGTCTGTTCGACACTGCGTCAGTTCGTCCGTGCGTCTGTTTTTTTCCGTGCGTCAGTCCATCCGTGCGTCTGTTCGTCCGTGCGTCTGGTCTTCCGTGCGTCTGTTCGTCCGAGCGTCTGATCGTCCATGCGTCTGTTTGTCCGAAAGGATCCGTTTTCGAACATTATTTCTATCATACCTTGAAAAAATAACAAAAATAAGGGCAAAATAGAGGAAATTTAATTGAAATTTCGGTGTAATTATCCTTTTACAAACTTTTATCGATGATACCTCGATTAAAATGACGAAAATAAGTCCAAAAAATAGGAAAAAAATATGTTTCTGTGAAATTCTCCGTTTTCGAATTTTCTGCTTTTTCCGTGCGTCTGTCCATCCGTGCGTCTGTTTGTCCGTGCGTCTGTTTGTCCGTGCGTCTGGTCGTTCTTGCGTCTGTTCGTCCGGGCTTCTATTCGACCATGCTTCTGTTCGTCCGTACGTATGTTTATCCGAAAGGATCCGTTTTCGAACATTTTTTCAATCATACCTTGAAAAAATGACGATTATAAGTGCAAAATAGACGAAAAAATTCGAAATTTTGGTTAAATTATCCGTTTTTGACCTTTTTTCAATCATGACTCGATCATTTGTCGAAAATAATGGCATAATAGAGAAACAAAATTGAAATATTGCTGAAATTATCAGGTTTTTACCTTTATCCGATCATGCCTCGATAAAATGACAAAAATAATGAAGAAATTAAGGATAAAAATTTACATTTCGCCGCAATTATCCGTAATCGGATATTTTTTCAATCATACCTCGATAAAATGACGAGAATAAGAGTAGAATAGAGGAAAAAATAGAAATTTCGGTGAAATTATCCGTTTTTTTACCTTTTTTCGAACATACCTCGATAAAATGACGAAAATAAGGTTCGTCTGTGCGTCTGTTTGTCCGTGCGTGTGTTCGTCCATGCTCCTGTTCGTATGTGCGTCTGTTCGTCCATGCGTCTGTTTGTCCGTACGTCTGTTTGTACGAACAGATCCATTTCCGAACCTTTTTTCGATCATACCTCGAGTAAATGACGAAAATAAGGGCAAAATAGAGGAAAAATTTTGAAATTTTGGTAAATGAACTGTTTTCGAAACTTCGAAAAGAGAACAAATTTGAAATACCGCTGAAATTTTTTAATTATTTTCGATCATACCTTGATAAAATGACGAAAATTACGTACTTCCGTGCGTCTATACGTCCGTGAGTCTTTTCGTCAGTGCGATTGACCGTCCGTGCGTCAGTTCGACCGTGCCTCTGTTCGTCCGTGCGTCTGTTCGTCCGTGCGTCTGTTTGTCCGTGCGTCTGTTCGTTCTTGCGTCTGTTCGTCCGTGCGTCTGTTCGTCCATACGTCTGTTTGTCCGAACAGATCCGTTTTCGAACATTTTTTCAATCATACCTTGAAAAAACAGATGAAAGGAGCAACGGACGCACAGAAGAACAGACGAACATTCAAAATTGGATAATTTTAGCGAAATTTTAATATTTTTTCCCTATTTCTGTAACATTTTTGTAAAATTACATGATCCTTTTGAAGATAGCAACGAAATGGGATAATATTAGCAATATCGTAATATTTTTTTTCTACATCTGTTAAATTTACGTCATATTTTATAGGTATATATATAATATAAAATATAATTTAATGGAAATTTTATTTTTTTCCTATAAACTACCCTTATTCTCGTAATTTTATGGAGATATATATGAAAGAAGTTTCGAAAACGGATAATTTCACCGAAATTTAAATTTTTTCCGCTATCCTGCCCTTATTTTCGTCATTTTATCGAGTTATGTATTGAAAAGTTTCCAAAAAGGGAAAATTGACCCAATTTCAATTATTTTCCTCTATTTAGCCTTTATTTTTGTCATTTTTTCAAGGTATGGTAGAAAAAATGTTCGAAAACGGATCTGTTCGGACAAACAGACGTACGGACGAAAAGACGCATGGACGAACAGACGCACGAACGAACAGACGCACAGACGAACAGACGCAGGGACGAACAGACGAACGGACAAACCCTATGTTCGCCATTTTATTGAGGTATGATCGAAGAAAGGTCGAAAACTTATAATTTCACCAAAATTTCAATTATTTTCCTCTATCATCCCCTTATTCTCGTCATATTATGGAGGTATGGACGAAAAAAGTTTCGAAAACGGATAATTTCACTGAAATTTCAATGTTTTCCTCTATTTAGCCATTATATTCGTAATTTTAACGAAGCATGATCGAAAAATGTCAAAAACGGATAATTTAACCAAAATTTCAATTTTTTTCCTCTATTTTGCCCTTATATTCGTCATTTTTTCAAGGTATGATTGAAAAAATGTTCGAAAACGGATCTGTTCGGACAAACAGACGTACGGACGAACAGACGCACGGACGAAAAGACGCAGGGACAAACAGACGCACGGACGAACAGACGCACGGACGAGTTGACGCACGGAAGAACCGAAGTTGGAACGAAAAGACGCACGGACAAACAGACGCACGGACGAACAGACGCACGGACGAACAGACGCACGGACGAACAGACGCACGGACAAACAGACGCAAGGATGAACAGACGCTCGGATGAACAGATGGAAGGACGAACAGACGCACGGACAAACAGACGCACGGACGAACAGACGCACGGGCAAACAGACGCACGGACAATCAGACACATGGACGAACAGACGCACGGACGAACAGATTCACGGACGAACAGACGCACGGACGAACAGACGCTCGGATGAACAGACGCACGGATGAACAAACGCACGGATGAACAGACGCACGGACGAACAGACGCACGGAAGAACAGACGCACGGACTAACAGACGCACGGACGAACAGACACACGGACGAACAGACGCACGTTCTTGTCAGTGATAAACGCCAAATCCGGATTTTGGAATACATTCCTGCCGACCAAGACATCGCAATTGAGATAGGTATTAGGCACAATGAAATATTCTACCTCGATATTGAGATCTTCGAATTCTGTTAATAGAGTAGTTTTCCAACAGGAGGTCAAAATCTCCTTCCCGACGCCCTTGAATACATTAAAATCAAACACCTTGTTACAGCATACTTTGTCGGCAACAGATTGAGATATTAAGGAACAATCGGCCCCGGAATCCAGCACGGACGAACAGACGCACGGACGAACAGACGCAGAACAGTGCGTCTGATCGACCGTACATCTATTTGTATGAACATAAATCCTCTTTCGAACCTTTTTCCGATCATAACTTGAAAAAATAACGAACATATGTGCAGAATAGTGGATAAAAATTGAAATTTCGGTGAAATTATCGATTTTCGAAACTTTTTTTGATCATACCTCTCTAAAGTGACGAAAATTAAGGGGTAAATATAGGAACAAGATTGAAATATCGGTGAATTCATTCGTTCTTTACCTTTTTTAGATCATACCTCGATAAACTGACGAAAATAAGGTTCGTACGAGCGTCTGTTCGTCAGTGCATCCGTTCGTCCGTGCGTCATTTCGTCCATGTGTCTGTTTGTCCGTGCGTCTGTTTGTCCGTGCGTCTGTTCGTCCGTGCGTCTGTTCAATCGTTCGTCTGTTCATCCGTGCGTCTGTTCGTCCGTGCGTCTGTTCGTCCGTGCGTCTTTTCGACCGTGCATCTGTTTGTTTTTTGCGACTTTTTGTTTGTGCGTCTTTTCTTCCGTGCGTCTGTTCTTCCGTGTGTTTGTTCGTCCGTGCCTCTGTTCGTCCGTGCATCTGTTCGTCCGTGCGTCTGATCGACCGTACATCTATTTGTATGAACTTAAATCCGTTTTCGAACCTTTTTTCGATCATAACTTGAAAAAATAACGAACATAAGGGTGAAATAGTGGATAAAAATTGAAATTTCGGTGAAATTATTCATTTTCGAAACTTTTTTTGATCATACCTCTCTAAAATGACGAAAAATAACGGGTAAATATACGAAAAAGACTGAGAAATCGGTGAATTCATTCGTTTTTTACATTTTTTAGATCGTACCTCGATAAACTGACGAAAATAAGGTTCGTCCGTGTGTCTGTTCGTCGGTGCGTCTGTTCGTCCGAGCTTCTGTTCGTCTATGTGTCTGTTTGTCCATGCGTCTGTTCGTCCGTGCGTCTGTTCATCCGTGCGTCTGCTCGTCCGTGCGTCTATTCGTCCATGCGTCTGTTCGTCCGTGCGTCTGTTCATCCGTGCGTCTGTTCGTCCGTACGTCTGTTCGTCCGTGCGTCTGTTCGTCCGTGCGTCTGTTCGTCCATGCGTCTGTTCGTCCGTGCGTCTGTTTGTCCCTGCGTCTTTTCGTCCGTACGTCTGTTCGTCCGTGCGTCTGTTCGTCCGTGCGTCTGTTCGTCCGTGCATCTGTTCGTTCGTGCGTCTGTTTGTCCGTGCTTCTGTTCCTCCGTGCGTCTGTACGTCCGTGCATCTGTTCTTCCGTGCGTCTGTTCGTCCGATTGTCTGTTCGTCCGTGCGTCTGTTTGTCCGTGCGTCTTTTCGTTCCAACTTCGGTTTTTCCGTGCGTCTGTTCTTCCTTGCGTCTGTTCGTCCGTGCGTCTGTTTTTCCTTGCGTCTGTTCTTCCGTGCGTCTGTTTGTCCCTGCGTCTGTTCATCCGTGCGTTTGTTCGTCCGTGCGTCTGTTCATCCGTGCGTCTGTTCGTCCGTGGGTCTGTTCGTCCGTGTTCCAGAACCATTCTCGGAGAGCGAGAATATACCGCTTCGCAACAGATTCAAACTGATCACCACGATGAGAGACCATTTCTGGACGCGATGGTCCAAAGAATACCTCCAAAAACTCATACAGTTACCCAAGTGGCGAACGAGAAAAGAGAACTTAACTGTAGGAACTTTGGTGATAGTTAAAGACTCCCTTCTTCCACCCACTAAGTGGTTAACGGGCAGAATAATTGAGCTCTGCCCCGGCCGTGATGGGTTCGTGCGAGTAGTGAGAGTGAAAACTACGAAGGGTATAATTACCCGCGCTGTGAACAAACTGTGTTTACTTTTGAATTGAGCTTTGTTTTGTTTTTTTTATGAGGTCCGCTTACGGCGGGCGGAATTCAGTTTCTTTTTTTATTATTATTATAATGAGTGATTATTTGTATGTATATTCTCTGTATTGTTTCGTCGCGGACGAGGCGGGCGGCATGTTCCGTACCTTTTGAGTTCGCGGTATTGCTTGCCACTGACGCAAAGCACTTCCGCGTTGGCAGGTATTTCCCGTCAGTCACCTCGCTACCCCTTCCCCCTCTCTACTAATGAATTGAGTTTCGGGCTTCGCTAGCCGAACCTCTTTCTTTTCTCTCTTTCTCTCGCGTCTCACCAGCAGAGACATCGCTCCCGCCTTTCGCAAATCTAAGGTCCTCGTCCGGCGTCGCATTGAAGGTTGCAATAAAATACTGTTAAGCCTGAGATTTTCTTTCTCTTCGCAAAAATCACGAACACAAACAGAAATCACGAATCACGGACGAAAATACGTACGGACGTACGGCCGAATAGACGCACAGACGAACAGACGCACGGACGAAAAGACGGACGGACGAACGGACGTACGGCAGAACAGACAGTCGGACGGACAATCACATGGACGGACAGTTGCACGGACGAACCATATTTTCGCCATTATATCGAGGTATGATCAAGAAAAGTTAAAAAAGGATAATATCAGCTATATTTCAATTTTGTTCCCAATTCTCGCCGTTGTTTTCGTCATTTTAGTCATTAGTCCATGCGTGTGTTATTTCGTGTAATTGTTTGTCCGTCCATCTGTTTGTCCGTGCGTCTGTTCGTCCGTGCGTCTTTTCGTCCGCGCGTCTGTTCTACCTTGCGTCTGTTCGTCCTTGCGTCTGTTCATCCATGCGTCTGTTCGTCCGTACGTCTGTTTGTCCGGAGAGGTCCATTGTCAAACATTTTTTCAATCGTTTCTTGAAAAAATGACGAAAATAATGGCAAAATAGAGGAAAATAATTGTAATTTCAGTTAAATTATCCGTTATTGGAACTTTTTTCGATCATTCCTTGAAATAATGACGAAAATAAGGGCAAAATAGAGGAAAGTAATTGAAAATTCGATGAAAATATCCGCATTCGAAAATTTTTTCAAATTTAACTCAAGAAATGTCAAGATTAAGTGCAAAATAGAGGAATACAATTGAAATTTCGGTGAATTATTTCGACGAAAATAAGGTTCGTAGGTCCACCTGTTTGTCCTTGCGTCTGTTCGTCCGTGCGTCTGTACGTTCGTGCGCCTGTTCGTATTTGCGTCTGTTCGTTCCTTCGTCTGTTTGTCCGTGTGTCTTTTCGTCCGTGCGTCTGCTCTTCCGTGCGTCTGTTCGTCCGTGCATCTGTTCGTCCGTTCGTTTGTTCATCCGTTCGTCTGTTCGTCCATGCGTCTGTTTGTCCGTGCGTCTGTTCGTCTGTGCTTCAGTTCATCCGTGCATCTGTTCGTCCGTGCGTCTTTTCGTCCGTACGTCTGTTTGTCCGTGCGTATTTTAATCCGTGCGTCTGTTCTTCCGTGCGTCTGTTTGTCCGTGCGTCTGTTCGTCCGTGCGTCTGTTCGTCCGTGCGTCTGTTTGTCCGTGCGAATGTTCGTACTTCCATCTGTTCATCCGAGCGTCTGTTCATCCTTGCGTCTGTTCGTCCGTGCGTCTGTTCGTCCGTGCGTCTGCTCGTCCGTGCGTCTGTTCGTCCGTGCGTCTGTTTGTCCGTGCGTCTTTTCGTTCCAACTTCCGTTCTTCCGTGCGTCAACTCGTCCGTGCGTCTGTTCGTCCGTGCATCTGTTCGTCCGTGCATCTGTTCGTCCGTGTGTCTGCTCGTCCTTGCGTCTGTTCATCCGTGCGTCTGATAGACCTAACATCTATTTGTCTGAACATAAATCCGTTTTCGAACCTTTTTTCGATCATTACTTGAAAAAATAACGAACATAAGGGCGAAATAGTGGATAAAAATGGAAATTTCGGTGAAATTATCCATTCTCGAAACTTTTTTCGATCATACCTCTCTAAAATGACGAAAAATAAGGGGTAAATATAGGAACAAGATTGAAATATTGTGAATTCATTCGTTTTTTACCTTTTTTAGATCATACCTCGATAAACTGACGAAAATATGGTTCGTCCGTGCGTCTTTTAGTCCGTGCGTCTGTTCTTCCGTTCGTCTGTTCGTCCGTGCGTCTGTTCGTCCTTGCGTCTTTTCGTCCGTTTGTCGGTTCGTCCGAGCGTCTGTACGACCGGATGTCTGTTGTTTCGTGTGTCTGTTCGGCGATAAGTCCGTTCGTCCTTGGGTCTTTTGGTCCGTGTGTCTGTTCGTCCGTGCGTCTGTTTGTCCGCGCGTCTTTTCGTCCGTGCGTATGTTTGACCGAGCGTCTGTTCGTCCATTCTTCTGTTCGTCCGTACGTCTGCTTGTCAGAACAGGTCAGTTTGAAACATTTTTTTCAATAATACCGTGAAAAAATGACGAAAAAATGGGTGAAATAGAGAAAAAAATTGAAATTTCGCTGAAATTATACGTTTATGACATTTTTTTTATCATGCCCCGATAAAATGATGAATATAATGACAAAATAGAGGAATAAAATTTAAATTTCGGTGAAATTATCCGTTTTCGAAACTAATTTCGAACCTACCTCGATATAATGACGAAAATAAGAGCAGAATAGAGGAAAAAATAGAAATTTCGGTGAAATTATCCGTTTTTTACCTTTTTTCGAACATACCTCGATAAAATGACGAAAATAAGGTTCGTCTGTGCGTATGGTCGTCCGTGAGTCTGTTCGTCCGATCATCTGTTCGTCCGTACGTCTGTTTGTCCGGAGAGGTCCGTTGTCAAACATTTTTTCAATCGTTTCTTGAAAAAATGACGAAAATAATGGCAAAATAGAGGAAAATAATTGTAATTTCAGTTAAATTATCCATTATTGGAACTTTTTTCGATCATTCCTTGAAATAATGACGAAAATAAGGGCAAAATAGAGGAAAATAATTGAACATTCGATGAAAATATCCGCATTCGAAAATTTTTTCAAATTTAACTCAAAAAATGTCAAGATTAAGTGCAAAATAGAGGAATACAATTGAAATTTCGGTGAATTATTTCGACGAAAATAAGGTTCGTAGGTCCACCTGTTTGTCCTTGCGTCTGTGCGTCCGTGCGTCTGTTCGTTCGTGCGCCTGTTCGTATTTGCGTCTGTTCGTCCGTGTCTGATCGGCCTTACGTCTGTTTGTCCAAACAGATCCATTTTCGAACCATTATTCGATCATACCTCGAGAAACTGACAAAAATAAAGGCAAAATAGAGGAAAATAATTGAAATTTCGGGGAAACTATTCGAGTATGATCTTTTTTCTATCATGCCTAACTAATTTGACGAAATAATTGGCAAAATAGTGGAACAGAATTGAAATATCCCTGAAATTATCCGTTTTTTACCTTTTTTCGATCATACCACGATAAAATGACGAAAATAAGGTAAGTCCATGCGTCTGTTCGTCCATGCATCTGTTCTTCCGTGCGACTGTTCGTCCTTTCATCTGTTCGTCCGTGCGTCTGTTCGTCCGTTTGTCTGTTCGTCCGTACGTCTGTTTGTCCGAACAGGTCCATTGTAAAACATTTTTTCAATCGTTTCTTGAAAAAAAGACGAAAATAAGTGAAAAATAGAGGAAAATAATTGAAATTTCGGTGAAATTATACGATTATTTGCTTTTTTCGATTATGCCTCGATAAAATGACGAAAATAATGGCAAAATAGAGGAAAATAATTGAAATTTCTGTAAAATTATCCGATATTGAAACATTTTTCGAACATACCTCTCTAAAATGACGAAAAATAAGGGGTAAATATAGGAACAAGATTGAAATATTGTGAATTCATTCGTATTTTACCTTTTTTAGATCATACCTCGATAAACTGACGAAAATATGGTTTGTCCGTGCGTCTGTTCGTCGTTGCGTCAGTTCGTCCGTGCATCTGTTCGTCCTTGCGTCTGTTCGTCCATGTGTTAGTTTGTCCGTGCGTCTGTTTGTTCGTACGTCTGTTCGTCCGTGCGTCTGTTCATCCGTGCGTCTGTTCGTCCGTGTGTCTTTTCGTCCGTGCGTCTGATCGTCCGTGCGTCTGTTCGTCCGTGCATCTGTTCGTCCGTTCGTTTGTTCATCCGTGCGTCAGTTCGTCCGTGCGTCTGTTTGTCCGTGCGTCTGTTCGTCTGTGCGTCTGTTCATCCGTGCGTCTGTTCGTCCGTGCGTCTTTTCGTCCGTACGTCTGCTTGTCCGTGCGTTTTTTAATCCGTGCGTCTGTTCTTCCGTGCGTCTGTTCGTCCGTGCGTCTGTTCATCCGTGCGTTTTTTCGTCCGTGCGTTTTTTCGTCCGTGCGTCTGTTCATCCGTGCGTCTGTTCGTCCGTGCATCTGTTCGTCCGTGCGTCTGTTCGTCCATGTGTCTGATTGCCGTGTGTCTGTTTGTCCGTGCGTCTGTTGGTCCATGGGTCTGTTCGTCCGTGCATCTGTTCGCCCGTGCCTTTGCTCGTCCGTGCGTCTGTTCGTCCGTGAAAATATAACGAACATAAGGGCGAAATAGTGGATAAAATTTGAAATTTCGGTGAAATTATCCATTTTCGAAACTATTTTCGGCCATACCTTTCAAAAAGTGACGTAAAATAAGGGGTAAATATAGGAAGAAGATTGAAATATCGGTGATTTCATTCGTTTTTTACCTTTTTTTGATCATACCTCGATAAACTGACGGAAATAAGGTTTGTCCGTGCGTCTGTGCGTCCGTGCGTCTGTTCATCCGTGCGTCTGTTTGTCCCTGCGTCTGTTCGTCCGTGGGTCAGTCCGTATGTCCCGTACTGTACTGCCTCACTCCCTCGTCCACACGTGGCGCTAGTCGTCTATCCGCAACCGTAGGCGGCGTACTCTCGACCGACGTATCCTGACGTATTACTCCGCGTGACGTCATAGATGATTTTCCTTTCTAACACGTGCGTCTGTTTGTCCGTGCGTCTTTTCGTTCGTGCGTCTATTCTTACGTGTGTCTGGTCGTCCGAGCGTCTGTTCGTCCGTGCGTCTGTTCGTCCGTGCGTCTGTTCGTCCGTGCGTCTGTTCGTCTGTGCGTCTGTTTTCCGTGCGTCTGTTCCTCCGTGCGTCTGTTCGTCCGTGCGTCTGTTCTTCCGTGCGTCTTTTCGTCCGTGCGTCTGTTCGTCCGTGCGTCTGTTTTTCCGTGCGTCTGGTTGTCCGTGCGTCTGTTCCTCCGTGCGTCTGATCATCCGTGCGTCTGTTAGTCCGTGCGTCTGTTTGTCCGTGCGTCTGTTCGTTCGCGCGTCTGTTCGTCCATGCGTCTGTTCGTCCGTGCGTCTGTTTGTCCGTGCGTCTGTTTGTTCGTGCGTCTGTTCTTCCGTGCGTCTGTTCGTCCGTGCGTCTGTTAGTCCGTGCGTCTGTTCGTCCGTGTGTCTGTTCGTCCGTGCGTCTGTTCGTCCATGCGTCTGTTCGTCCATGCGTCTGTTCGTCCGTGCGTCTGTTCGTCCGTGCGTCTTTTTGTCCGTGCGTCTTTTCGTCCGTGCGTCTGTACATCCATGCGTCTGTTCGTCCGTGCGTCTGTTCATCCGTGCGGCTGTTCGTCCGTGCTTCTGTTCGTCCGTGCGTCTGTTCGTCCGTGCGTCTGTTCGTCCGTGCGTCTTTTTGTCCGTGCGTCTTTTCGTCCGTGCGTCTGTACATCCATGCGTCTGTTCGTCCGTGCGTCTGTTCATCCGTGCGGCTGTTCGTCCGTGCTTCTGTTCGTTCCTTCGTCTGTTTGTCCGTGTGTCTTTTCGTCCGTGCGTCTGCTCTTCCGTGCGTCTGTTCGTCCGTGCATCTGTTCGTCCGTTCGTTTGTTCATCCGTGCGTCTGTTCGTCCGTGCGTCTGTTTGTCCGTGCGTCTGTTCGTCCGTGCGTCTGTTCGTCCGTGCGTCTGTTTGTCCGTGCGACTGTTCGTACTTCCATCTGTTCATCCGAGCGTCTGTTCATCCTTGCGTCTGTTCGTCCGTGCGTCTGTTCGTCCGTGCGTCTGCTCGTCCGTGCGTCTGTTCGTCCGTGCGTCTGTTTGTCCGTGCGTCTTTTCGTTCCAACTTCCGTTCTTCCGTGCGTCAACTCGTCCGTGCGTCTGTTCGTCCGTGCATCTGTTCGTCCGTGTGTCTGCTCGTCCTTGCGTCTGTTCATCCGTGCGTCTGATCGACCTAACATCTATTTGTCTGAACATAAATCCGTTTTCGAACCTTTTTTCGATCATTATTTGAAAAAATAACGAACATAAGGGCGAAATAGTGGATAAAAATGGAAATTTCGGTGAAATTATCCATTCTCGAAACTTTTTTCGATCATACCTCTCTAAAATGACGAAAAATAAGGGATAAATATAGGAACAAGATTGAAATATTGTGAATTCATCGTTTTTTACCTTTTTTAGATCATACCTCGATAAACTGACGAAAATATGGTTCGTCCGTGCGTCTTTTAGTCCGTGCGTCTGTTCTTCCGTTCGTCTGTTCGTCCGTGCGTCTGTTCGTCCTTGCCTCTTTTCGTCCGTGTGTCTGTTCGTCCGAGCGTCTGTACGACCGGATGTCTGTTGTTTCGTGTGTCTGTTCGGCGGTAAGTCCGTTCGTCCTTGGGTCTTTTTGTCCGTGTGTCTGTTCGTCCGTGCGTCTGTTTGTCCGCGCGTCTTTTCGTCCGTGCGTATGTTTGACCGAGCGTCTGTTCGTCCATTCTTCTGTTCGTCCGTACGTCTGCTTGTCAGAACAGGTCAGTTTTGAAACATTTTTTTCAATAATACCGTGAAAAAATGACGAAAAAATGGGTGAAATAGAGAAAAAAATTGAAATTTCGCTGAAATTATACGTTTTTGACATTTTTTTGATCATGCCCCGATAAAATGATGAATATAATGACAGAATAGAGGAATAAAATTTAAATTTCGGTGAAATTATCCGTTTTCGAAACTAATTTCGAACCTACCTCGATATAATGACGAAAATAAGAGCAGAATAGAGGAAAAAATAGAAATTTCGGTGAAATTATCCGTTTTTTACCTTTTTTCGAACATACCTCGATAAAATGACGAAAATAAGGTTCGTCTGTGCGTATGGTCGTCCGTGAGTCTGTTCGTCCGATCATCTGTTCGTCCGTACGTCTGTTTGTCCGGAGAGGTCCGTTGTCAAACATTTTTTCAATCGTTTCTTGAAAAAATGACGAAAATAATGGCAAAATAGAGGAAAATAATTGTAATTTCAGTTAAATTATCCGTTATTGGAACTTTTTTCGATCATTCCTTGAAATAATGACGAAAATAAGGGCAAAATAGAGGAAAATAATTGAAAATTCGATGAAAATATCCGCATTCGAAAATTTTTTCAAATTTAACTCAAAAAATGTCAAGATTAAGTGCAAAATAGAGGAATACAATTGAAATTTCGGTGAATTATTTCGACGAAAATAAGGTTCGTAGGTCCACCTGTTTGTCCTTGCGTCTGTTCGTCCGTGCGTCTGTTCGTTCGTGCGCCTGTTCGTATTTGCGTCTGTTCGTCCGTGTCTGATCGGCCTTACGTCTGTTTGTCCAAACAGATCCATTTTCGAACCATTATTCGATCATACCTCGAGAAACTGACAAAAATAAAGGCAAAATAGAGGAAAATAATTGAAATTTCGGGGAAACTATTCGATTATGATCTTTTTTCTATCATACCTAACTAATTTGACGAAATAATTGGAAAATAGTGGAACAGAATTGAAATATCCCTGAAATTATCCGTTTTTTACCTTTTTTCGATCATACCGCGATAAAATGACGAAAATAAGGTTAGTCCATGCGTCTGTTCGTCCATGCATCTGTTCATCCGTGCGACTGTTCGTCCTTTCATCTGTTCGTCCGGGTGTTTGTTCGTCCGTGCATCTGTTCGTCCGTGCGTCTGTTCGTCCGAGCGTCTGTTCGCCTAGAATTTAGTTCGCCTTAGAATTTTCAAACGCTTATATCTCGCTTATTTGCAATGATAGCGCAAAACGAATGCTTATTTAGTATCAACAATAATTATACCTACCACCAGAATTAATGGGGATCGATTTTGAGCAATTTTAAATTTGCGATTTTTCAAATTTTCAAACGCTTATATCTCGCTTATTTGCAATGATAGCGCAAAACGAATGCTTATTTAGTATCAACAATAATTATACCTACCACCAGAATTAATGGGGATCGATTTTGAGCAATTTTAAATTTGCGATTTTTCAAATTTTCAAACGCTTATATCTCGCTTATTTGCAATGATAGCGCAAAACGAATGCTTATTTAGTATCAACTATAATTATACCTACCACCAGAATTAATGGGGATCGATTTCGAACAATTTTAAATTTGCGATTTTTCAAATTTTCAAACGCTTATATCTCGCTTATTTGCAATGATAGCGCAAAACGAATGCTAATTTAGTATCAACAATAATTATACCTACCACCAGAATTAATGGGGATCGATTTTGAGCAATTTTAAATTTGCGATTTTTCAAATTTTCAAACGCTTATATCTCGCTTATTTGCAATGATAGCGAAAACGAATGCTTATTTAGTATCAACAATAATTATACCTACCACCAGAATTAATGGGGATCGATTTTGAGCAATTTTAAATTTGCGATTTTTCAAATTTTCAAACGCTTATATCTCGCTTATTTGCAATGATAGCGCAAAACGAATGCTTATTTAGTATCAACAATAATTATACCTACCACCAGAATTAATAAGGATCGATTTTGAGCAATTTTAAATTTGCGATTTTTCAAATTTTCAAACGCTTATATCTCGCTTATTTGCAATGATAGCGCAAAACGAATGCTTATTTAGTATCAACAATAATTATACCTACCACCAGAATTAATGGGGATCGATTTTGAGCAATTTAAAATTTGCGATTTTTCAAATTTTCAAACGCTTATATCTCGCTTATTTGCAATGATAGCGCAAAACGAATGCTTATTTAGTATCAACAATAATTATACCTACCACCAGAATTAATAAGGATCGATTTTGAGCAATTTTAAATCTGCGATATTTCAAATTTTCAATCGCTTATATCTCGCTTATTTGCAATGATAGCGCAAAACGAATGCTAATTTAGTATCAACAATAATTATACCTACCACCAGAATTAATGAGGATCGATTTTGAGCAATTTTAAATTTGCAATATTTCAAATTTTCAAACGCTTATATCTCGCTTATTTGCAATGATAGCGCAAAACGAATGCTTATTTAGTATCAACAATAATTATACCTACCACCAGAATTAATGGGGATCGATTTTGAGCAATTTTAAATTTGCGATTTTTCAAATTTTCAAACGCTTATATCTCGCTTATTTGCAATGATAGCGCAAAACGAATGCTTATTTAGTATCAACAATAATTATACCTACCACCAGAATTAATGGGGATCGATTTTGAGCAATTTTAAATTTGCGATTTTTCAAATTTTCAAACGCTTATATCTCGCTTATTTGCAATGATAGCGCAAAACGAATGCTTATTTAGTATCAACAATAATAATACCTACCACCAGAATTAATGGGGATCGATTTTGAGCAATTTTAAATTTGCGATTTTTCAAATTTTCAAACGCTTATATCTCGCTTATTTGCAATGATAGCGCAAAACGAATGCTTATTTAGTATCAACAATAATTATACCTACCACCAGAATTAATGGGGATCGATTTTGAGCAATTTTAAATTTGCGATTTTTCAAATTTTCAAACGCTTATATCTCGCTTATTTGCAATGATAGCGCAAAACGAATGCTTATTTAGTATCAACAATAATTATACCTACCACCAGAATTAATGGGGATCGATTTTGAGCAATTTAAAATTTGCGATTTTTCAAATTTTGAAACGCTTATATCTCGCTTATTTGCAATGATAGCGCAAAACGAATGCTTATTTAGTATCAACAATAATTATACCTACCACCAGAATTAATGGGGATCGATTTTGAGCAATTTTAAATTTGCGATTTTTCAAATTTTTCAAACGCTTATATCTCGCTTATTTGCAATGATAGCGCAAAACGAATGCTTATTTAGTATCAACAATAATTATACCTACCACCAGAATTAATGGGGATCGATTTTGAGCAATTTAAAATTTGCGATTTTTCAAATTTTCAAACGCTTATATCTCGCTTATTTGCAATGATAGCGCAAAACGAATGCTTATTTAGTATCAACAATAATTATACCTACCACCAGAATTAATGGGGATCGATTTTGAGCAATTTTAAATTGCGATTTTTATAATTTTCAAACGCTTATATCTCGCTTATTTGCAATGATAGCGCAAAACGAATGCTTATTTAGTATCAACAATAATTATACCTACCACCAGAATTAATGGGGATCGATTTTGAGCAATTTTAAATTTGCGATTTTTCAAATTTTCAAACGCTTATATCTCGCTTATTTGCAATGATAGCGCAAAACGAATGCTTATTTAGTATCAACAATAATTATACCTACCACCAGAATTAATGGGGATCGATTTTGAGCAATTTAAAATTTGCGATTTTTCAAATTTTCAAACGCTTATATCTCGCTTATTTGCAATGATAGCGCAAAACGAATGCTTATTTAGTATCAACAATAATTATACCTACCACCAGAATTAATGGGGATCGATTTTGAGCAATTTTAAATTTGCGATTTTTCAAATTTTCAAACGCTTATATCTCGCTTATTTGCAATGATAGCGCAAAACGAATGCTTATTTAGTATCAACAATAATTATACCTACCACCAGAATTAATATGGATCGATTTTGAGCAATTTTAAATTTGCGATTTTTCAAATTTTCAAACGCTTATATCTCGCTTATTTGCAATGATAGCGCAAAACGAATGCTTATTTAGTATCAACAATAATTATACCTACCACCAGAATTAATGGGGATCGATTTTGAGCAATTTTAAAATTGCGATTTTTCAAATTTTCAAACGCTTATATCTCGCTTATTCGCAATGATAGCGCAAAACGAATGCTTATTTAGTATCAACAATAATTATACCTACCACCAGAATTAATGGGGATCGATTTTGAGCAATTTTAAATTTGCGATTTTTCAAATTTTCAAACGCTTATATCTCGCTTATTCGCAATGATAGCGCAAAACGAATGCTTATTTAGTATCAACAATAATTATACCTACCACCAGAATTAATGGGGATCGATTTTGAGCAATTTTAAATTTGCGATTTTTCAAATTTTCAAACGCTTATATCTCGCTTATTTGCAATGATAGCGCAAAACGAATGCTTATTTAGTATCAACAATAATTATACCTACCACCAGAATTAATGGGGATCGATTTTGAGCAATTTTAAATTTGCGATTTTTCAAATTTTCAAACGCTTATATCTCGCTTATTCGCAATGATAGCGCAAAACGAATGCTTATTTAGTATCAACAATAATTATACCTACCACCAGAATAAATGGGGATCGATTTTGAGCAATTTTAAAATTGCGATTTTTCAAATTTTCAAATGCTTATATCTCGCTTATTCGCAATGATAGCGCAAAACGAATGCTTATTTAGTATCAACAATAATTATACCTACCACCAGAATTAATGGGGATCGATTTTGAGCAATTTTAAATTTGCGATTTTTCAAATTTTCAAACGCTTATATCTCGCTTATTCGCAATGATAGCGCAAAACGAATGCTTATTTAGTATCAACAATAATTATACCTACCACCAGAATTAATGGGGATCGATTTTGAGCAATTTTAAATTTGCGATTTTTATAATTTTCTTATATCTCGCTTATTTGCAATGATAGCGCAAAACGAATGCTTATTTAGTATCAACAATAATTATACCTACCACCAGAATTAATGGGGATCGATTTTGAGCAATTTTAAATTTGCGATTTTTCAAATTTTCAAACGCTTATATTTTGCTTATTTGCAATGATAGCGCAAAACGAATGCTTATTTAGTATCAACAATAATTATACCTACCACCAGAATTAATGGGGATCGATTTTGAGCAATTTTAAATTTGCGATTTTTCAAATTTTCAAACGCTTATATCTCGCTTATTCGCAATGATAGCGCAAAACGAATGCTTATTTAGTATCAACAATAATTATACCTACCACCAGAATTAATGGGGATCGATTTTGAGCAATTTTAAAATTGCGATTTTTCAAAT
This sequence comes from Sympetrum striolatum, assembly GCA_947579665.1. Taxonomy (NCBI): domain Eukaryota; kingdom Metazoa; phylum Arthropoda; class Insecta; order Odonata; family Libellulidae; genus Sympetrum; species Sympetrum striolatum. The sequence continues at coordinate 162,585 of CANPUZ010000109.1, forward strand.
TTTCAAATGCTTATATCTCGCTTATTCGCAATGATAGCGCAAAACGAATGCTTATTTAGTATCAACAATAATTATACCTACCACCAGAATTAATGGGGATCGATTTTGAGCAATTTTAAATTTGCGATTTTTCAAATTTTCAAACGCTTATATCTCGCTTATTCGCAATGATAGCGCAAAACGAATGCTTATTTAGTATCAACAATAATTATACCTACCACCAGAATTAATGGGGATCGATTTTGAGCAATTTTAAATTTGCGATTTTTATAATTTTCAAACGCTTATATCTCGCTTATTTGCAATGATAGCGCAAAACGAATGCTTATTAAGTATCAACAATAATTATACCTACCACCAGAATTAATGGGGATTGATTTTGAGCAATTTTAAATTTGCGATTTTTCAAATTTTCAAACGCTTATATCTCGCTTATTTGCAATGATAGCGCAAAACGAATGCTTATTTAGTATCAACAATAATTATACCTACCACCAGAATTAATAGGGATCGATTTTGAGCAATTTTAAATTTGCGATTTTTCAAATTTTCAAACGCTAATATCTCGCTTATTTGCAATGATAGCGCAAAACGAATGCTTATTTAGTATCAACAATAATTATACCTACCACCAGAATTAATGGGGATCGATTTTGAGCAATTTTAAATTTGCGATTTTTCAAATTTTCAAACGCTTATATCTCGCTTATTTGCAATGATAGCGCAAAACGAATGCTTATTTAGTATCAACAATAATTATACCTACCACCAGAATTAATGGGGATCGATTTTGAGCAATTTTAAATTTGCGATTTTTCAAATTTTCAAACGCTTATATCTCGCTTATTTGCAATGATAGCGCAAAACGAATGCTTATTTAGTATCAACAATAATTATACCTACCACCAGAATTAATAAGGATCGATTTTGAGCAATTTAAAATTTGCGATTTTTCAAATTTTCAAACGATTATATCTCGCTTATTTGCAATGATAGCGCAAAACGAATGCTTATTTAGTATCAACAATAATTATACCTACCACCAGAATTAATGGGGATCGATTTTGAGCAATTTTAAATTTGCGATTTTACAAATTTTCAAACGCTTATATCTCGCTTATTTGCAATGATAGCGCAAAACAAATGCTTATTTAGTATCAACAATAATTATACCTACCACCAGAATTAATATTGATCGATTTTGAGCAATTTTAAATTTGCGATTTTTCAAATTTTCAAACGCTTATATCTCGCTTATTTGCAATGATAGCGCAAAACGAATGCTTATTTAGTATCAACAATAATTATACCTACCACCAGAATTAATGGGGATTGATTTTGAGCAATTTTAAATTTGCGATTTTTCAAATTTTCAAACGCTTATATCTCGCTTATTTGCAATGATAGCGCAAAACGAATGCTTATTTAGTATCAACAATAATTATACCTACCACCAGAATTAATGGGGATCGATTTTGAGCAATTTTAAATTTGCGATTTTTCAAATTTTCAAACGCTTATATCTCGCTTATTCGCAATGATAGCGCAAAACGAATGCTTATTTAGTATCAACAATAATTATACCTACCACCAGAATTAATGGGGATCGATTTTGAGCAATTTTAAAATTGCGATTTTTCAAATTTTCAAATGCTTATATCTCGCTTATTCGCAATGATAGCGCAAAACGAATGCTTATTTAGTATCAACAATAATTATACCTACCACCAGAATTAATGGGGATCGATTTTGAGCAATTTTAAATTTGCGATTTTTCAAATTTTCAAACGCTTATATCTCGCTTATTCGCAATGATAGCGCAAAACGAATGCTTATTTAGTATCAACAATAATTATACCTACCACCAGAATTAATGGGGATCGATTTTGAGCAATTTTAAATTTGCGATTTTTATAATTTTCAAACGCTTATATCTCGCTTATTTGCAATGATAGCGCAAAACGAATGCTTATTAAGTATCAACAATAATTATACCTACCACCAGAATTAATGGGGATTGATTTTGAGCAATTTTAAATTTGCGATTTTTCAAATTTTCAAACGCTTATATCTCGCTTATTTGCAATGATAGCGCAAAACGAATGCTTATTTAGTATCAACAATAATTATACCTACCACCAGAATTAATAGGGATCGATTTTGAGCAATTTTAAATTTGCGATTTTTCAAATTTTCAAACGCTAATATCTCGCTTATTTGCAATGATAGCGCAAAACGAATGCTTATTTAGTATCAACAATAATTATACCTACCACCAGAATTAATGGGGATCGATTTTGAGCAATTTTAAATTTGCGATTTTTCAAATTTTCAAACGCTTATATCTCGCTTATTTGCAATGATAGCGCAAAACGAATGCTTATTTAGTATCAACAATAATTATACCTACCACCAGAATTAATGGGGATCGATTTTGAGCAATTTTAAATTTGCTATTTTTCAAATTTTCAAACGCTTATATCTCGCTTATTTGCAATGATAGCGCAAAACGAATGCTTATTTAGTATCAACAATAATTATACCTACCACCAGAATTAATGGGGATCGATTTTGAGCAATTTAAAATTTGCGATTTTTCAAATTTTCAAACGATTATATCTCGCTTATTTGCAATGATAGCGCAAAACGAATGCTTATTTAGTATCAACAATAATTATACCTACCACCAGAATTAATGGGGATCGATTTTGAGCAATTTTAAATTTGCGATTTTACAAATTTTCAAACGCTTATATCTCGCTTATTTGCAATGATAGCGCAAAACAAATGCTTATTTAGTATCAACAATAATTATACCTACCACCAGAATTAATATTGATCGATTTTGAGCAATTTTAAATTTGCGATTTTTCAAATTTTCAAACGCTTATATCTCGCTTATTTGCAATGATAGCGCAAAACGAATGCTTATTTAGTATCAACAATAATTATACCTACCACCAGAATTAATGGGGATTGATTTTGAGCAATTTTAAATTTGCGATTTTTCAAATTTTCAAACGCTTATATCTCGCTTATTTGCAATGATAGCGAAAAACGAATGCTTATTTAGTATCAACAATAATTATACCTACCACCAGAATTAATGGGGATCGATTTTGAGCAATTTAAAATTTGCGATTTTTCAAATTTTCAAACGCTTATATCTCGCTTATTTGCAATGATAGCGCAAAACGAATGCTTATTTAGTATCAACAATAATTATACCTACCACCAGAATTAATGGGGATCGATTTTGAGCAATTTTAAATTGCGATTTTTATAATTTTCAAACGCTTATATCTCGCTTATTTGCAATGATAGCGCAAAACGAATGCTTATTTAGTATCAACAATAATTATACCTACCACCAGAATTAATGGGGATCGATTTTGAGCAATTTTAAATTTGCGATTTATCAAATTTTCAAACGCTTATATATCGCTTATTTGCAATGATAGCGCAAAACGAATGCTTATTTAGTATCAACAATAATTATACCTACCACCAGAATTAATGGGGATCGATTTTGAGCAATTTTAAATTTGCGATTTTTCAAATTTTCAAACGCTTATATCTCGCTTTTTTGCAATGATAGCGCAAAACGAATGCTTATTTAGTATCAACAATAATTATACCTACCACCAGAATTAATGGGGATCGATTTGAGCAATTTTAAATTTGCGATTTTTCAAATTTTCAAACGCTTATATCTCGCTTATTTGCAATGATAGCGCAAAACGAATGCTTATTTAGTATCAACAATAATTATACCTACCACCAGAATTAATGGGGATCGATTTTGAGCAATTTTAAAATTGCGATTTTTCAAATTTTCAAACGCTTATATATCGCTTATTTGCAATGATTGCGCAAAACGAATGCTTATTTAGTATCAACAATAATTATACCTACCACCAGAATTAATGGGGATCGATTTTGAGCAATTTTAAATTTGCGATTTTTCAAATTTTCAAACGCTTATATCTCGCTTATTTGCAATGATAGCGCAAAACGTATGCTTATTTAGTATCAACAATAATTATACCTACCACCAGAATTAATAGGAATCGATTTTGAGCAATTTTAAATTTGCGATTTTTCAAATTTTCAAACGCTTATATCTCGCTTATTTGCAATGATAGCGCAAAACGAATGCTTATTTAGTATCAACAATAATTATACCTACCACCAGAATTAATAAGGATCGATTTTGAGCAATTTTAAATTTGCGATTTTTCAAATTTTCAAACGCTTATATCTCGCTTATTTGCAGTGATAGCGCAAAACGAATGCTTATTTAGTATCAACAATAATTATACCTACCACCAGAATTAATGGGGATCGATTTTGAGCAATTTTAAATTTGCGATTTTTATAATTTTCAAACGCTTATATCTCGCTTATTTGCAATGATAGCGAAAAACGAATGCTTATTTAGTATCAACAATAATTATACCTACCACCAGAATTAATGGGGATCGATTTTGAGCAATTTAAAATTTGCGATTTTTCAAATTTTCAAACGCTTATATCTCGCTTATTTGCAATGATAGCGCAAAACGAATGCTTATTTAGTATCAACAATAATTATACCTACCACCAGAATTAATAGGGATCGATATTGAGCAATTTTAAATTTGCGATTTTTCAAATTTTCAAACGCTTATATCTCGCTTATTTGCAATGATAGCGCAAAACGAATGCTTATTTAGTATCAACAATAATTATACCTACCACAAGAATTAATTATGATCGATTTCGAGCAATTTTAAATTTGCGATTTTTCAAATTTTCAAACGCTTATATGTCGCTTATTTGCAATGATAGCGCAAAACGAATGCTTATTTAGTATCAACAATAATTATGCCTACCACCAGAATTAATGGGGATCGATTTTGAGCAATTTTAAATTAGCGATTTTTCAAATTTTCAAACGCTTATATCTCGCTTATTTGCAATGATAGCGCAAAACGAATGCTTATTTAGTATCAACAATAATTATACCTACCACCAGAATTAATGGGAATCGATTTTGAGCAATTTTAAATTTGCGATTTTTCAAATTTTCAAACGCTTATATCTCGCTTATTTGCAACGATAGCGCAAAACGAATGCTTATTAAGTATCAACAATAATTATACCTACCACCAGAATTAATGGGGATCGATTTTGAGCAATTTTAAATTTGCGATTTTTATAATTTTCAAACGCTTATATCTCGCTTATTTGCAATGATAGCGCAAAACGAATGCTTATTTAGTATCAACAATAATTATACCTACCACCAGAATTAATGGGGATCGATTTTGAGCAATTTTAAATTTGCGATTTATCAAATTTTCAAACGCTTATATATCGCTTATTTGCAATGATAGCGCAAAACGAATGCTTATTTAGTATCAACAATAATAATACCTACCACCAGAATTAATGGGGATCGATTTTGAGCAATTTTAAATTTGCGATTTTTCAAATTTTCAAACGCTTATATCTCGCTTATTTGCAATGATAGCGCAAAACGAATGCTTATTTAGTATCAACAATAATTATACCTACCACCAGAATTAATGGGGATCGATTTGAGCAATTTTAAATTTGCGATTTTTCAAATTTTCAAACGCTTATATCTCGCTTATTTGCAATGATAGCGCAAAACGAATGCTTATTTAGTATCAACAATAATTTTACCTACCACCAGAATTAATGGGGATCGATTTTGAGCAATTTAAAATTTGCGATTTTTCAAATTTTCAAACGCTTATATCTCGCTTATTTGCAATGATAGCGCAAAACGAATGCTTATTTAGTATCAACAATAATTATACCTACCACCAGAATTAATGGGGATCGATTTTGAGCAATTTTAAATTTGCGATTTTTCAAATTTTCAAACGCTTATATCTCGCTTATTTGCAATGATAGCGCAAAACGAATGCTTATTTAGTATCAACAATAATTATACCTACCACCAGAATTAATAAGGATCGATTTTGAGCAATTTTAAATTTGCGATTTTTCAAATTTTCAAACGCTTATATCTCGCTTATTTGCAATGATAGCGCAAAACAAATGCTTATTTAGTATCAACAATAATTATACCTACCACCAGAATTAATGGGGATCGATTTTGAGCAATTTTAAATTTGAGATTTTTCAAATTTTCAAACGCTTATATCTCGCTTATTTGCAATGATAGCGCAAAACGAATGCTTATTTAGTATCAACAATAATTATACCTACCACCAGAATTAATGGGGATCGATTTTGAGCAATTTTAAATTTGCGATTTTTCAAATTTTCAAACGCTTATATCTCGCTTATTTGCAATGATAGCGCAAAACGAATGCTTATTTAGTATCAACAATAATTATACCTACCACCAGAATTAATAGGGATTGATTTTGAGCAATTTTAAATTTGCGATTTTTCAAATTTTCAAACGCTTATATCTCGCTTATTTATAATGATAGCGCAAAACGAATGCTTATTTAGTATCAACAATAATTATACCTACCACCAGAATTAATAAGGATCGATTTTGAGCAATTTTAAATTTGCGATTTTTATAATTTTCATACGCTTATATGTCGCTTATTTGCAATGATAGCGCAAAACGAATGCTTATTTAGTATCAACAATAATTATGCCTACCACCAGAATTAATGGGGATCGATTTTGAGCAATTTTAAATTTGCGATTTTTCAAATTTTCAAACGCTTATATCTCGCTTATTTGCAATGATAGCGCAAAACGAATGCTTATTTAGTATCAACAATAATTATACCTACCACCAGAATTAATGGGGATCGATTTTGAGCAATTTTAAATTTGCGATTTTTATAATTTACAAACGCTTATATCTCGCTTATTTGCAATGATAGCGCAAAACGAATGCTTATTTAGTATCAACAATAATTATACCTACCACCAGAATTAATGGGGATCGATTTTGAGCAATTTTAAATTTGCGATTTTTCAAATTTTCAAACGCTTATATCTCGCTTATTTGCAATGATAGCGCAAAACGAATGCTTATTTAGTATCAACAAAAATTATACCTACCACCAGAATTAATGGGGATCGATTTTGAGCAATTTTAAATTTGCGATTTTTATAATTTACAAACGCTTATATCTCGCTTATTTGCAATGATAACGCAAAACGAATGCTTATTTAGTATCAACAATAATTATACCTACCACCAGAATTAATGGGGATCGATTTTGAGCAATTTTAAATTTGCGATTTTTCAAATTTTCAAACGCTTATATCTCGCTTATTTGCAATGATAGCGCAAAACGAATGCTTATTTAGTATCAACAATAATTATACCTACCACCAGAATTAATGGGGATCGATTTTGAGCAATTTTAAATTTGCGATTTTTATAATTTTCAAACGCTTATATATCGCTTATTTGCAATGATAGCGCAAAACGAATGCTTATTTAGTATCAACAATAATTATACCTACCACCAGAATTAATGGGGATCGATTTTGAGCAATTTTAAATTTGCGATTTTTATAATTTTCTTATATCTCGCTTATTTGCAATGATAGCGCAAAACGAATGCTTATTTAGTATCAACAATAATTATACCTACCACCAGAATTAATGGGGATCGATTTTGAGCAATTTTAAATTTGCGATTTTTATAATTTTCAAACGCTTATATCTCGCTTATTTGCAATGATAGCGCAAAACGAATGCTTATTTAGTATCAACAATAATTATACCTACCACCAGAATTAATGTGGATCGATTTTGAGCAATTTTAAATTTGCGATTTTTATAATTTTCAAACGCTTATATCTCGCTTAATTGCAATGATAGCGCAAAACGAATGCTTATTTAGTATCAACAATAATTATACCTACCACCAGAATTAATGGGGATCAATTTTGAGCAATTTTAAATTTGCGATTTTTATAATTTTCAAACGCTTATATCTCGCTTATTTGCAATGATAGCGCAAAACGAATGCTTATTTAGTATCAACAATAATTATACCTACCACCAGAATTAATAAGGATCGATTTTGAGCAATTTTAAATTTGCGATTTTTATAATTTTCAAACGCTTATATCTCGCTTATTTGCAATGATAGCGCAAAACGAATACTAATTTAGTATCAACAATAATTATACCTACCACTAGAATTAAAGGGGATCGATTTTGAGCAATTATAAATTTGCGATTTTTATAATTTTCAAACGCCTATATCTCGCTTATTTGAAATGATAGCGCAAAACGAATGCTTATTTAGTATCAACAATAATTATACCTACCACCAGAATTAATGAGGATCGATTTTGAGCAATTTTAAATTTGCGATTTTTATAATTTTCAAACGCTTATATATCGCTTATTTGCAATGATAGCGCAAAACGAATGCTTATTTAGTATCAACAATAATTATACCTACCACCAGAATTAATGGGGATCGATTTTGAGCAATTTTAAATTTGCGATTTTTATAATTTTCTTATATCTCGCTTATTTGCAATGATAGCGCAAAACGAATGCTTATTTAGTATCAACAATAATTATACCTACCACCAGAATTAATGGGGATCGATTTTGAGCAATTTTAAATTTGCGATTTTTATAATTTTCAAACGCTTATATCTCGCTTATTTGCAATGATAGCGCAAAACGAATGCTTATTTAGTATCAACAATAATTATACCTACCACCAGAATTAATGTGGATCGATTTTGAGCAATTTTAAAATTGCGATTTTTATAATTTTCAAACGCTTATATCTCGCTTAATTGCAATGATAGCGCAAAACGAATGCTTATTTAGTATCAACAATAATTATACCTACCACCAGAATTAATGGGGATCGATTTTGAGCAATTTTAAATTTGCGATTTTTATAATTTTCAAACGCTTATATCTCGCTTATTTGCAATGATAGCGCAAAACGAATGCTTATTTAGTATCAACAATAATTATACCTACCACCAGAATTAATGGGGATCGATTTTGAGCAATTTTAAATTTGCGATTTTTCAAATTTTCAAACGCTTATATCTCGCTTATTTGCAATGATAGCGCAAAACGAATGCTTATTTAGTATCAACAATAATTATACCTACCACTTGAATTAATGGGGATCGATTTTGAGCAATTTTAAATTTGCAATTTTTATAATTTTCAAACGCTTATATCTCGCTTATTTGCAATGATAGCGCAAAACGAATACTAATTTAGTATCAACAATAATTATACCTACCACTAGAATTAATGGGGATCGATTTTGAGCAATTTTAAATTTGCGATTTTTATAATTTTCAAACGCCTATATCTCGCTTATTTGAAATGATAGCGCAAAACGAATGCTTATTTAGTATCAACAATAATTATACCTACCACCAGAATTAATGGGGATCGATTTTGAGCAATTTTAAATTTGCGATTTTTATAATTTTCATACGCTTATATCTCGCTTATTTATATCTCGCTTATTTGCAATGATAGCGAAAAACGAATGCTTATTTAGTATCAACAATAATTATACCTACCACCAGAATTAATGGGGATCGATTTTGAGCAATTTTTATTTTGCGATTTTTCAAATTTTCAAACGCTTATATCTCGCTTATTTGCAATGATAGCGCAAAACGAATGCTTATTTAGTATCAACAATAATTATACCTACCACCAGAATTAATGGGGATCGATTTTGAGCAATTTTAAATTTGCGATTTTTCAAATTTTCAAACGCTTATATCTCGCTTATTTGCAATGATAGCGCAAAACGAATGCTTATTTAGTATCAACAATAATTATACCTACCACCAGAATTAATGGGGATCGATTTTGAGCAATTTTAAATTTGCGATTTTTCAAATTTTCAAACGCTTATATCTCGCTTATTTGCAATGATAGCGCAAAACGAATGCTTATTTAGTATCAACAATAATTATACCTACCACCAGAATTAATGGGGATCGATTTTGAGCAATTTTAAATTTGCGATTTTTCAAATTTTCAAACGCTTATATCTCGCTTATTTGCAATGATAGCGCAAAACGAATGCTTATTTAGTATCAACAATAATTATACCTACCACCAGAATTAATGGGGATCGATTTGGAGCAATTTTAAATTTGCGATTTTTCAAATTTTCAAACGCTTATATCTCGCTTATTTGCAATGATAGCGCAAAACGAATGCTTATTTAGTATCAACAATAATTATACCTACCACCAGAATTAATGGGGATCGATTTTGAGCAATTTTAAATTTGCGATTTTTCAAATTTTCAAACGCTTATATCTCGCTTATTTGCAATGATAGCGCAAAACGAATGCTTATTTAGTATCAACAATAATTATACCTACCACCAGAATTAATGGGGATCGATTTTGAGCAATTTTAAATTTGAGATTTTTCAAATTTTCAAACGCTTATATCTCGCTTATTTGCAATGATAGCGCAAAACGAATGCTTATTTAGTATCAACAATAATTATACCTACCACCAGAATTAATGGGGATCGATTTTGAGCAATTTTAAATTTGCGATTTTTCAAATTTTCAAACGCTTATATCTCGCTTATTTGCAATGATAGCGCAAAACGAATGCTTATTTAGTATCAACAATAATTATACCTACCACCAGAATTAATGGGGATCGATTTTGAGCAATTTTAAATTTGCGATTTTTCAAATTTTCAAACGCTTATATCTCGCTTATTTGCAATGATAGCGCAAAACGAATGCTTATTTAGTATCAACAATAATTATACCTACCACCAGAATTAATGGGGATCGATTTTGAGCAATTTTAAATTTGCGATTTTTCAAATTTTCAAACGCTTATATCTCGCTTATTTGCAATGATAGCGCAAAACGAATGCTTATTTAGTATCAACAATAATTATACCTACCACCAGAATTAATGGGGATCGATTTTGAGCAATTTTAAATTTGCGATTTTTCAAATTTTCAAACGCTTATATCTCGCTTATTTGCAATGATAGCGCAAAACGAATGCTTATTTAGTATCAACAATAATTATACCTACCACCAGAATTAATGGGGATCGATTTTGAGCAATTTTAAATTTGCGATTTTTCAAATTTTCAAACGCTTATATCTCGCTTATTTGCAATGATAGCGCAAAACGAATGCTTATTTAGTATCAACAATAATTATACCTACCACCAGAATTAATGGGGATCGATTTTGAGCAATTTTAAATTTGCGATTTTTCAAATTTTCAAACGCTTATATCTCGCTTATTTGCAATGATAGCGCAAAACGAATGCTTATTTAGTATCAACAATAATTATACCTACCACCAGAATTAATGGGGATCGATTTTGAGCAATTTTAAATTTGCGATTTTTCAAATTTTCAAACGCTTATATCTCGCTTATTTGCAATGATAGCGCAAAACGAATGCTTATTTAGTATCAACAATAATTATACCTACCACCAGAATTAATGGGGATCGATTTGGAGCAATTTTAAATTTGCGATTTTTCAAATTTTCAAACGCTTATATCTCGCTTATTTGCAATGATAGCGCAAAACGAATGCTTATTTAGTATCAACAATAATTATACCTACCACCAGAATTAATGGGGATCGATTTTGAGCAATTTTAAATTTGCGATTTTTCAAATTTTCAAACGCTTATATCTCGCTTATTTGCAATGATAGCGCAAAACGAATGCTTATTTAGTATCAACAATAATTATACCTACCACCAGAATTAATGGGGATCGATTTGGAGCAATTTTAAATTTGCGATTTTTCAAATTTTCAAACGCTTATATCTCGCTTATTTGCAATGATAGCGCAAAACGAATGCTTATTTAGTATCAACAATAATTATACCTACCACCAGAATTAATGGGGATCGATTTTGAGCAATTTTAAATTTGCGATTTTTCAAATTTTCAAACGCTTATATCTCGCTTATTTGCAATGATAGCGCAAAACGAATGCTTATTTAGTATCAACAATAATTATACCTACCACCAGAATTAATGGGGATCGATTTTGAGCAATTTTAAATTTGCGATTTTTCAAATTTTCAAACGCTTATATCTCGCTTATTTGCAATGATAGCGCAAAACGAATGCTTATTTAGTATCAACAATAATTATACCTACCACCAGAATTAATGGGGATCGATTTTGAGCAATTTTAAATTTGCGATTTTTCAAATTTTCAAACGCTTATATCTCGCTTATTTGCAATGATAGCGCAAAACGAATGCTTATTTAGTATCAACAATAATTATACCTACCACCAGAATTAATGGGGATCGATTTTGAGCAATTTTAAATTTGCGATTTTTCAAATTTTCAAACGCTTATATCTCGCTTATTTGCAATGATAGCGCAAAACGAATGCTTATTTAGTATCAACAATAATTATACCTACCACCAGAATTAATGGGGATCGATTTTGAGCAATTTTAAATTTGCGATTTTTCAAATTTTCAAACGCTTATATCTCGCTTATTTGCAATGATAGCGCAAAACGAATGCTTATTTAGTATCAACAATAATTATACCTACCACCAGAATTAATGGGGATCGATTTTGAGCAATTTTAAATTTGCGATTTTTCAAATTTTCAAACGCTTATATCTCGCTTATTTGCAATGATAGCGCAAAACGAATGCTTATTTAGTATCAACAATAATTATACCTACCACCAGAATTAATGGGGATCGATTTTGAGCAATTTTAAATTTGCGATTTTTCAAATTTTCAAACGCTTATATCTCGCTTATTTGCAATGATAGCGCAAAACGAATGCTTATTTAGTATCAACAATAATTATACCTACCACCAGAATTAATGGGGATCGATTTTGAGCAATTTTAAATTTGCGATTTTTCAAATTTTCAAACGCTTATATCTCGCTTATTTGCAATGATAGCGCAAAACGAATGCTTATTTAGTATCAACAATAATTATACCTACCACCAGAATTAATGGGGATCGATTTTGAGCAATTTTAAATTTGCGATTTTTCAAATTTTCAAACGCTTATATCTCGCTTATTTGCAATGATAGCGCAAAACGAATGCTTATTTAGTATCAACAATAATTATACCTACCACCAGAATTAATGGGGATCGATTTTGAGCAATTTTAAATTTGCGATTTTTCAAATTTTCAAACGCTTATATCTCGCTTATTTGCAATGATAGCGCAAAACGAATGCTTATTTAGTATCAACAATAATTATACCTACCACCAGAATTAATGGGGATCGATTTTGAGCAATTTTAAATTTGCGATTTTTCAAATTTTCAAACGCTTATATCTCGCTTATTTGCAATGATAGCGCAAAACGAATGCTTATTTAGTATCAACAATAATTATACCTACCACCAGAATTAATGGGGATCGATTTTGAGCAATTTTAAATTTGCGATTTTTCAAATTTTCAAACGCTTATATCTCGCTTATTTGCAATGATAGCGCAAAACGAATGCTTATTTAGTATCAACAATAATTATACCTACCACCAGAATTAATGGGGATCGATTTTGAGCAATTTTAAATTTGCGATTTTTCAAATTTTCAAACGCTTATATCTCGCTTATTTGCAATGATAGCGCAAAACGAATGCTTATTTAGTATCAACAATAATTATACCTACCACCAGAATTAATGAGGATCGATTTTGAGCAATTTTAAATTTGCGATTTTTCAAATTTTCAAACGCTTATATCTCGCTTATTTGCAATGATAGCGCAAAACGAATGCTTATTTAGTATCAACAATAATTATACCTACCACCAGAATTAATGGGGATCGATTTTGAGCAATTTTAAATTTGCGATTTTTCAAATTTTCAAACGCTTATATCTCGCTTATTTGCAATGATAGCGCAAAACGAATGCTTATTTAGTATCAACAATAATTATACCTACCACCAGAATTAATGGGGATCGATTTTGAGCAATTTTAAATTTGCGATTTTTCAAATTTTCAAACGCTTATATCTCGCTTATTTGCAATGATAGCGCAAAACGAATGCTTATTTAGTATCAACAATAATTATACCTACCACCAGAATTAATGGGGATCGATTTTGAGCAATTTTAAATTTGCGATTTTTCAAATTTTCAAACGCTTATATCTCGCTTATTTGCAATGATAGCGCAAAACGAATGCTTATTTAGTATCAACAATAATTATACCTACCACCAGAATTAATGGGGATCGATTTTGAGCAATTTTAAATTTGCGATTTTTCAAATTTTCAAACGCTTATATCTCGCTTATTTGCAATGATAGCGCAAAACGAATGCTTATTTAGTATCAACAATAATTATACCTACCACCAGAATTAATGGGGATCGATTTTGAGCAATTTTAAATTTGCGATTTTTCAAATTTTCAAACGCTTATATCTCGCTTATTTGCAATGATAGCGCAAAACGAATGCTTATTTAGTATCAACAATAATTATACCTACCACCAGAATTAATGGGGATCGATTTTGAGCAATTTTAAATTTGCGATTTTTCAAATTTTCAAACGCTTATATCTCGCTTATTTGCAATGATAGCGCAAAACGAATGCTTATTTAGTATCAACAATAATTATACCTACCACCAGAATTAATGGGGATCGATTTTGAGCAATTTTAAATTTGCGATTTTTCAAATTTTCAAACGCTTATATCTCGCTTATTTGCAATGATAGCGCAAAACGAATGCTTATTTAGTATCAACAATAATTATACCTACCACCAGAATTAATGGGGATCGATTTTGAGCAATTTTAAATTTGCGATTTTTCAAATTTTCAAACGCTTATATCTCGCTTATTTGCAATGATAGCGCAAAACGAATGCTTATTTAGTATCAACAATAATTATACCTACCACCAGAATTAATGGGGATCGATTTTGAGCAATTTTAAATTTGCGATTTTTCAAATTTTCAAACGCTTATATCTCGCTTATTTGCAATGATAGCGCAAAACGAATGCTTATTTAGTATCAACAATAATTATACCTACCACCAGAATTAATGGGGATCGATTTTGAGCAATTTTAAATTTGCGATTTTTCAAATTTTCAAACGCTTATATCTCGCTTATTTGCAATGATAGCGCAAAACGAATGCTTATTTAGTATCAACAATAATTATACCTACCACCAGAATTAATGGGGATCGATTTTGAGCAATTTTAAATTTGCGATTTTTCAAATTTTCAAACGCTTATATCTCGCTTATTTGCAATGATAGCGCAAAACGAATGCTTATTTAGTATCAACAATAATTATACCTACCACCAGAATTAATGGGGATCGATTTTGAGCAATTTTAAATTTGCGATTTTTCAAATTTTCAAACGCTTATATCTCGCTTATTTGCAATGATAGCGCAAAACGAATGCTTATTTAGTATCAACAATAATTATACCTACCACCAGAATTAATGGGGATCGATTTTGAGCAATTTTAAATTTGCGATTTTTCAAATTTTCAAACGCTTATATCTCGCTTATTTGCAATGATAGCGCAAAACGAATGCTTATTTAGTATCAACAATAATTATACCTACCACCAGAATTAATGGGGATCGATTTTGAGCAATTTTAAATTTGCGATTTTTCAAATTTTCAAACGCTTATATCTCGCTTATTTGCAATGATAGCGCAAAACGAATGCTTATTTAGTATCAACAATAATTATACCTACCACCAGAATTAATGGGGATCGATTTTGAGCAATTTTAAATTTGCGATTTTTCAAATTTTCAAACGCTTATATCTCGCTTATTTGCAATGATAGCGCAAAACGAATGCTTATTTAGTATCAACAATAATTATACCTACCACCAGAATTAATGGGGATCGATTTTGAGCAATTTTAAATTTGCGATTTTTCAAATTTTCAAACGCTTATATCTCGCTTATTTGCAATGATAGCGCAAAACGAATGCTTATTTAGTATCAACAATAATTATACCTACCACCAGAATTAATGAGGATCGATTTTGAGCAATTTTAAATTTGCGATTTTTCAAATTTTCAAACGCTTATATCTCGCTTATTTGCAATGATAGCGCAAAACGAATGCTTATTTAGTATCAACAATAATTATACCTACCACCAGAATTAATGGGGATCGATTTTGAGCAATTTTAAATTTGCGATTTTTCAAATTTTCAAACGCTTATATCTCGCTTATTTGCAATGATAGCGCAAAACGAATGCTTATTTAGTATCAACAATAATTATACCTACCACCAGAATTAATGGGGATCGATTTTGAGCAATTTTAAATTTGCGATTTTTCAAATTTTCAAACGCTTATATCTCGCTTATTTGCAATGATAGCGCAAAACGAATGCTTATTTAGTATCAACAATAATTATACCTACCACCAGAATTAATGGGGATCGATTTTGAGCAATTTTAAATTTGCGATTTTTCAAATTTTCAAACGCTTATATCTCGCTTATTTGCAATGATAGCGCAAAACGAATGCTTATTTAGTATCAACAATAATTATACCTACCACCAGAATTAATGGGGATCGATTTTGAGCAATTTTAAATTTGCGATTTTTCAAATTTTCAAACGCTTATATCTCGCTTATTTGCAATGATAGCGCAAAACGAATGCTTATTTAGTATCAACAATAATTATACCTACCACCAGAATTAATGGGGATCGATTTTGAGCAATTTTAAATTTGCGATTTTTCAAATTTTCAAACGCTTATATCTCGCTTATTTGCAATGATAGCGCAAAACGAATGCTTATTTAGTATCAACAATAATTATACCTACCACCAGAATTAATGGGGATCGATTTTGAGCAATTTTAAATTTGCGATTTTTCAAATTTTCAAACGCTTATATCTCGCTTATTTGCAATGATAGCGCAAAACGAATGCTTATTTAGTATCAACAATAATTATACCTACCACCAGAATTAATGGGGATCGATTTTGAGCAATTTTAAATTTGCGATTTTTCAAATTTTCAAACGCTTATATCTCGCTTATTTGCAATGATAGCGCAAAACGAATGCTTATTTAGTATCAACAATAATTATACCTACCACCAGAATTAATGGGGATCGATTTTGAGCAATTTTAAATTTGCGATTTTTCAAATTTTCAAACGCTTATATCTCGCTTATTTGCAATGATAGCGCAAAACGAATGCTTATTTAGTATCAACAATAATTATACCTACCACCAGAATTAATGGGGATCGATTTTGAGCAATTTTAAATTTGCGATTTTTCAAATTTTCAAACGCTTATATCTCGCTTATTTGCAATGATAGCGCAAAACGAATGCTTATTTAGTATCAACAGTAATTATACCTACCACCAGAATTAATGGGGATCGATTTTGAGCAATTTTAAATTTGCGATTTTTCAAATTTTCAAACGCTTATATCTCGCTTATTTGCAATGATAGCGCAAAACGAATGCTTATTTAGTATCAACAGTAATTATACCTACCACCAGAATTAATGGGGATCGATTTTGAGCAATTTTAAATTTGCGATTTTTCAAATTTTCAAACGCTTATATCTCGCTTATTTGCAATGATAGCGCAAAACGAATGCTTATTTAGTATCAACAATAATTATACCTACCACCAGAATTAATGGGGATCGATTTTGAGCAATTTTAAATTTGCGATTTTTCAAATTTTCAAACGCTTATATCTCGCTTATTTGCAATGATAGCGCAAAACGAATGCTTATTTAGTATCAACAATAATTATACCTACCACCAGAATTAATGGGGATCGATTTTGAGCAATTTTAAATTTGCGATTTTTCAAATTTTCAAACGCTTATATCTCGCTTATTTGCAATGATAGCGCAAAACGAATGCTTATTTAGTATCAACAATAATTATACCTACCACCAGAATTAATGGGGATCGATTTTGAGCAATTTTAAATTTGCGATTTTTCAAATTTTCAAACGCTTATATCTCGCTTATTTGCAATGATAGCGCAAAACGAATGCTTATTTAGTATCAACAATAATTATACCTACCACCAGAATTAATGGGGATCGATTTTGAGCAATTTTAAATTTGCGATTTTTCAAATTTTCAAACGCTTATATCTCGCTTATTTGCAATGATAGCGCAAAACGAATGCTTATTTAGTATCAACAATAATTATACCTACCACCAGAATTAATGAGGATCGATTTTGAGCAATTTTAAATTTGCGATTTTTCAAATTTTCAAACGCTTATATCTCGCTTATTTGCAATGATAGCGCAAAACGAATGCTTATTTAGTATCAACAATAATTATACCTACCACCAGAATTAATGGGGATCGATTTTGAGCAATTTTAAATTTGCGATTTTTCAAATTTTCAAACGCTTATATCTCGCTTATTTGCAATGATAGCGCAAAACGAATGCTTATTTAGTATCAACAATAATTATACCTACCACCAGAGTTAATAAGGATCGATTTTGAGCAATTTTAAATTTGCGATTTTTCAAATTTTCAAACGCTTATATCTCGCTTATTTGCAATGATAGCGCAAAACGAATGCTTATTTAGTATCAACAATAATTATACCTACCACCAGAATTAATAAGGATCGATTTTGAGCAATTTTAAATTTGCGATTTTTCAAATTTTCAAACGCTTATATCTCGCTTATTTGCAATGATAGCGCAAAACGAATGCTTATTTAGTATCAACAATAATTATACCTACCACCAGAATTAATGGGGATCGATTTTGAGCAATTTTAAATTTGCGATTTTTCAAATTTTCAAACGCTTATATCTCGCTTATTTGCAATGATAGCGCAAAACGAATGCTTATTTAGTATCAACAATAATTATACCTACCACCAGAATTAATGGGGATCGATTTTGAGCAATTTTAAATTTGCGATTTTTCAAATTTTCAAACGCTTATATCTCGCTTATTTGCAATGATAGCGCAAAACGAATGCTTATTTAGTATCAACAATAATTATACCTACCACCAGAATTAATGGGGATCGATTTTGAGCAATTTTAAATTTGCGATTTTTCAAATTTTCAAACGCTTATATCTCGCTTATTTGCAATGATAGCGCAAAACGAATGCTTATTTAGTATCAACAATAATTATACCTACCACCAGAATTAATGGGGATCGATTTTGAGCAATTTTAAATTTGCGATTTTTCAAATTTTCAAACGCTTATATCTCGCTTATTTGCAATGATAGCGCAAAACGAATGCTTATTTAGTATCAACAATAATTATACCTACCACCAGAATTAATGGGGATCGATTTTGAGCAATTTTAAATTTGCGATTTTTCAAATTTTCAAACGCTTATATCTCGCTTATTTGCAATGATAGCGCAAAACGAATGCTTATTTAGTATCAACAATAATTATACCTACCACCAGAATTAATGGGGATCGATTTTGAGCAATTTTAAATTTGCGATTTTTCAAATTTTCAAACGCTTATATCTCGCTTATTTGCAATGATAGCGCAAAACGAATGCTTATTTAGTATCAACAATAATTATACCTACCACCAGAATTAATGAGGATCGATTTTGAGCAATTTTAAATTTGCGATTTTTCAAATTTTCAAACGCTTATATCTCGCTTATTTGCAATGATAGCGCAAAACGAATGCTTATTTAGTATCAACAATAATTATACCTACCACCAGAATTAATGGGGATCGATTTTGAGCAATTTTAAATTTGCGATTTTTCAAATTTTCAAACGCTTATATCTCGCTTATTTGCAATGATAGCGCAAAACGAATGCTTATTTAGTATCAACAATAATTATACCTACCACCAGAATTAATGGGGATCGATTTTGAGCAATTTTAAATTTGCGATTTTTCAAATTTTCAAACGCTTATATCTCGCTTATTTGCAATGATAGCGCAAAACGAATGCTTATTTAGTATCAACAATAATTATACCTACCACCAGAATTAATGGGGATCGATTTTGAGCAATTTTAAATTTGCGATTTTTCAAATTTTCAAACGCTTATATCTCGCTTATTTGCAATGATAGCGCAAAACGAATGTTTATTTAGTATCAACAATAATTATACCTACCACCAGAATTAATGGGGATCGATTTTGAGCAATTTTAAATTTGCGATTTTTCAAATTTTCAAACGCTTATATCTCGCTTATTTGCAATGATAGCGCAAAACGAATGCTTATTTAGTATCAACAATAATTATACCTACCACCAGAATTAATGGGGATCGATTTTGAGCAATTTTAAATTTGCGATTTTTCAAATTTTCAAACGCTTATATCTCGCTTATTTGCAATGATAGCGCAAAACGAATGCTTATTTAGTATCAACAATAATTATACCTACCACCAGAATTAATGGGGATCGATTTTGAGCAATTTTAAATTTGCGATTTTTCAAATTTTCAAACGCTTATATCTCGCTTATTTGCAATGATAGCGCAAAACGAATGCTTATTTAGTATCAACAATAATTATACCTACCACCAGAATTAATGGGGATCGATTTTGAGCAATTTTAAATTTGCGATTTTTCAAATTTTCAAACGCTTATATCTCGCTTATTTGCATTGATAGCGCAAAACGAATGCTTATTTAGTATCAACAATAATTATACCTACCACCAGAATTAATGGGGATCGATTTTGAGCAATTTTAAATTTGCGATTTTTCAAATTTTCAAACGCTTATATCTCGCTTATTTGCAATGATAGCGCAAAACAAATGCTTATTTAGTATCAACAATAATTATACCTACCACCAGAATTAATGGGGATCGATTTTGAGCAATTTTAAATTTGCGATTTTTCAAATTTTCAAACGCTTATATCTCGCTTATTTGCAATGATAGCGCAAAACGAATGCTTATTTAGTATCAACAATAATTATACCTACCACCAGAATTAATGGGGATCGATTTTGAGCAATTTTAAATTTGCGATTTTTCAAATTTTCAAACGCTTATATCTCGCTTATTTGCAATGATAGCGCAAAACGAATGCTTATTTAGTATCAACAATAATTATACCTACCACCAGAATTAATGGGGATCGATTTTGAGCAATTTTAAATTTGCGATTTTTCAAATTTTCAAACGCTTATATCTCGCTTATTTGCAATGATAGCGCAAAACGAATGCTTATTTAGTATCAACAATAATTATACCTACCACCAGAATTAATGGGGATCGATTTTGAGCAATTTTAAATTTGCGATTTTTCAAATTTTCAAACGCTTATATCTCGCTTATTTGCAATGATAGCGCAAAACGAATGCTTATTTAGTATCAACAATAATTATACCTACCACCAGAATTAATGGGGATCGATTTTGAGCAATTTTAAATTTGCGATTTTTCAAATTTTCAAACGCTTATATCTCGCTTATTTGCAATGATAGCGCAAAACGAATGCTTATTTAGTATCAACAATAATTATACCTACCACCAGAATTAATGAGGATCGATTTTGAGCAATTTTAAATTTGCGATTTTTCAAATTTTCAAACGCTTATATCTCGCTTATTTGCAATGATAGCGCAAAACGAATGCTTATTTAGTATCAACAATAATTATACCTACCACCAGAATTAATGGGGATCGATTTTGAGCAATTTTAAATTTGCGATTTTTCAAATTTTCAAACGCTTATATCTCGCTTATTTGCAATGATAGCGCAAAACGAATGCTTATTTAGTATCAACAATAATTATACCTACCACCAGAGTTAATGGGGATCGATTTTGAGCAATTTTAAATTTGCGATTTTTCAAATTTTCAAACGCTTATATCTCGCTTATTTGCAATGATAGCGCAAAACGAATGCTTATTTAGTATCAACAATAATTATACCTACCACCAGAATTAATAAGGATCGATTTTGAGCAATTTTAAATTTGCGATTTTTCAAATTTTCAAACGCTTATATCTCGCTTATTTGCAATGATAGCGCAAAACGAATGCTTATTTAGTATCAACAATAATTATACCTACCACCAGAATTAATGGGGATCGATTTTGAGCAATTTTAAATTTGCGATTTTTCAAATTTTCAAACGCTTATATCTCGCTTATTTGCAATGATAGCGCAAAACGAATGCTTATTTAGTATCAACAATAATTATACCTACCACCAGAATTAATGGGGATCGATTTTGAGCAATTTTAAATTTGCGATTTTTCAAATTTTCAAACGCTTATATCTCGCTTATTTGCAATGATAGCGCAAAACGAATGCTTATTTAGTATCAACAATAATTATACCTACCACCAGAATTAATGGGGATCGATTTTGAGCAATTTTAAATTTGCGATTTTTCAAATTTTCAAACGCTTATATCTCGCTTATTTGCAATGATAGCGCAAAACGAATGCTTATTTAGTATCAACAATAATTATACCTACCACCAGAATTAATGGGGATCGATTTTGAGCAATTTTAAATTTGCGATTTTTCAAATTTTCAAACGCTTATATCTCGCTTATTTGCAATGATAGCGCAAAACGAATGCTTATTTAGTATCAACAATAATTATACCTACCACCAGAATTAATGGGGATCGATTTTGAGCAATTTTAAATTTGCGATTTTTCAAATTTTCAAACGCTTATATCTCGCTTATTTGCAATGATAGCGCAAAACGAATGCTTATTTAGTATCAACAATAATTATACCTACCACCAGAATTAATGGGGATCGATTTTGAGCAATTTTAAATTTGCGATTTTTCAAATTTTCAAACGCTTATATCTCGCTTATTTGCAATGATAGCGCAAAACGAATGCTTATTTAGTATCAACAATAATTATACCTACCACCAGAATTAATGGGGATCGATTTTGAGCAATTTTAAATTTGCGATTTTTCAAATTTTCAAACGCTTATATCTCGCTTATTTGCAATGATAGCGCAAAACGAATGCTTATTTAGTATCAACAATAATTATACCTACCACCAGAATTAATGGGGATCGATTTTGAGCAATTTTAAATTTGCGATTTTTCAAATTTTCAAACGCTTATATCTCGCTTATTTGCAATGATAGCGCAAAACGAATGCTTATTTAGTATCAACAATAATTATACCTACCACCAGAATTAATGAGGATCGATTTTGAGCAATTTTAAATTTGCGATTTTTCAAATTTTCAAACGCTTATATCTCGCTTATTTGCAATGATAGCGCAAAACGAATGCTTATTTAGTATCAACAATAATTATACCTACCACCAGAATTAATGGGGATCGATTTTGAGCAATTTTAAATTTGCGATTTTTCAAATTTTCAAACGCTTATATCTCGCTTATTTGCAATGATAGCGCAAAACGAATGCTTATTTAGTATCAACAATAATTATACCTACCACCAGAATTAATGGGGATCGATTTTGAGCAATTTTAAATTTGCGATTTTTCAAATTTTCAAACGCTTATATCTCGCTTATTTGCAATGATAGCGCAAAACGAATGTTTATTTAGTATCAACAATAATTATACCTACCACCAGAATTAATGGGGATCGATTTTGAGCAATTTTAAATTTGCGATTTTTCAAATTTTCAAACGCTTATATCTCGCTTATTTGCAATGACAGTGCAAAACGAATGCTTATTTAGTATCAACAATAATTATACCTACCACCAGAATTAATGGGGATCGATTTTGAGCAATTTTAAATTTGCGATTTTTCAAATTTTCAAACGCTTATATCTCGCTTATTTGCAATGATAGCGCAAAACGAATGCTTATTTAGTATCAACAATAATTATACCTACCACCAGAATTAATGGGGATCGATTTTGAGCAATTTTAAATTTGCGATTTTTCAAATATTCAAACGCTTATATCTCGCTTATTTGCAATGATAGCGCAAAACGAATGCTTATTTAGTATCAACAATAATTATACCTACCACCAGAATTAATGGGGATCGATTTTGAGCAATTTTAAATTTGCGATTTTTCAAATTTTCAAACGCTTATATCTCGCTTATTTGCAATGATAGCGCAAAACGAATGCTTATTTAGTATCAACAATAATTATACCTACCACCAGAATTAATGGGGATCGATTTTGAGCAATTTTAAATTTGCGATTTTTCAAATTTTTAAACGCTTTTATCTCGCTTATTTGCAATGATAGCGCAAAACGAATGCTTATTTAGTATCAACAATAATTATACCTACCACCAGAATTAATGGGGATCGATTTTGAGCAATTTTAAATTTGCGATTTTTCAAATTTTCAAACGCTTATATCTCGCTTATTTGCAATGATAGCGCAAAACGAATGCTTATTTAGTATCAACAATAATTATACCTACCACCAGAATTAATGGGGATCGATTTTGAGCAATTTTAAATTTGCGATTTTTCAAATTTTCAAACGCTTATATCTCGCTTATTTGCAATGATAGCGCAAAACGAATGCTTATTTAGTATCAACAATAATTATACCTACCACCAGAATTAATGGGGATCGATTTTGAGCAATTTTAAATTTGCGATTTTTCAAATTTTCAAACGCTTATATCTCGCTTATTTGCAATGATAGCGCAAAACGAATGCTTATTTAGTATCAACAATAATTATACCTACCACCAGAATTAATGGGGATCGATTTTGAGCAATTTTAAATTTGCGATTTTTCAAATTTTCAAACGCTTATATCTCGCTTATTTGCAATGATAGCGCAAAACGAATGCTTATTTAGTATCAACAATAATTATACCTACCACCAGAATTAATGGGGATCGATTTTGAGCAATTTTAAATTTGCGATTTTTCAAATTTTCAAACGCTTATATCTCGCTTATTTGCAATGATAGCGCAAAACGAATGCTTATTTAGTATCAACAATAATTATACCTACCACCAGAATTAATGGGGATCGATTTTGAGCAATTTTAAATTTGCGATTTTTCAAATTTTCAAACGCTTATATCTCGCTTATTTGCAATGATAGCGCAAAACGAATGCTTATTTAGTATCAACAATAATTATACCTACCACCAGAATTAATGGGGATCGATTTTGAGCAATTTTAAATTTGCGATTTTTCAAATTTTCAAACGCTTATATCTCGCTTATTTGCAATGATAGCGCAAAACGAATGCTTATTTAGTATCAACAATAATTATACCTACCACCAGAATTAATGGGGATCGATTTTGAGCAATTTTAAATTTGCGATTTTTCAAATTTTCAAACGCTTATATCTCGCTTATTTGCAATGATAGCGCAAAACAAATGCTTATTTAGTATCAAAAATAAATATATCTACCACCAGAATTAATGGGTATCGATTTTGAGCAATTTTAAATTTGCGATTTTTATAATTTTCAAACGCTTATATCTCGCTTATTTGCAATGATACCGCAAAACGAATGCTTATTTAGTATCAACAATAATTATACCTACCACCAGAATTATTGGGGATCGATTTTGAGCAATTTTAAATTTGCGATTTTTCAAATTTTCAAACGCTTATATCTCGCTTATTTGCAATGATAGCGCAAAACGAATGCTTATTTAGTATCAACAATAATTATACCTACCACCAGAATTAATGGGGATCGATTTTGAGCAATTTTAAATTTGCGATTTTTCAAATTTTCAAACGCTTATATCTCGCTTATTTGCAATGATAGCGCAAAACAAATGCTTATTTAGTATCAACAATAATTATACCTACCACCAGAATTAATGGGGATCGATTTTGAGCAATTTTAAATTTGCGATTTTTCAAATTTTCAAACGCTTATATCTCGCTTATTTGCAATGATAGCGCAAAACGAATGCTTATTTAGTATCAACAATAATTATACCTACCACCAGAATTAATGGGGATCGATTTTGAGCAATTTTAAATTTGCGATTTTTCAAATTTTCAAACGCTT
This sequence comes from Sympetrum striolatum, assembly GCA_947579665.1. NCBI lineage: Eukaryota > Metazoa > Arthropoda > Insecta > Odonata > Libellulidae > Sympetrum > Sympetrum striolatum. The sequence goes on from CANPUZ010000109.1 coordinate 188,490, forward strand.
ATATCTCGCTTATTTGCAATGATAGCGCAAAACGAATGCTTATTTAGTATCAACAATAATTATACCTACCACCAGAATTAATGGGGATCGATTTTGAGCAATTTTAAATTTGCGATTTTTCAAATTTTCAAACGCTTATATCTCGCTTATTTGCAATGATAGCGCAAAACAAATGCTTATTTAGTATCAAAAATAAATATATCTACCACCAGAATTAATGGGTATCGATTTTGAGCAATTTTAAATTTGCGATTTTTATAATTTTCAAACGCTTATATCTCGCTTATTTGCAATGATACCGCAAAACGAATGCTTATTTAGTATCAACAATAATTATACCTACCACCAGAATTATTGGGGATCGATTTTGAGCAATTTTAAATTTGCGATTTTTCAAATTTTCAAACGCTTATATCTCGCTTATTTGCAATGATAGCGCAAAACGAATGCTTATTTAGTATCAACAATAATTATACCTACCACCAGAATTATTGGGGATCGATTTTGAGCAATTTTAAATTTGCGATTTTTCAAATTTTCAAACGCTTATATCTCGCTTATTTGCAATGATAGCGCAAAACGAATGCTTATTTAGTATCAACAATAATTATACCTACCACCAGAATTAATGGGGATCGATTTTGAGCAATTTTAAATTTGCGATTTTTCAAATTTTCAAACGCTTATATCTCGCTTATTTGCAATGATAGCGCAAAACGAATGCTTATTTAGTATCAACAATAATTATACCTACCACCAGAATTAATGGGGATCGATTTTGAGCAATTTTAAATTTGCGATTTTTCAAATTTTCAAACGCTTGTATCTCGCTTATTTGCAATGATAGCGCAAAACGAATGCTTATTTAGTATCAACAATAATTATACCTACCACCAGAATTAATGGGGATCGATTTTGAGCAATTTTAAATTTGCGATTTTTCAAATTTTCAAACGCTTATATCTCGCTTATTTGCAATGATAGCGCAAAACGAATGCTTATTTAGTATCAACAATAATTATACCTACCACCAGAATTAATGGGGATCGATTTTGAGCAATTTTAAATTTGCGATTTTTCAAATTTTCAAACGCTTATATCTCGCTTATTTGCAATGATAGCGCAAAACGAATGCTTATTTAGTATCAACAATAATTATACCTACCACCAGAATTAATGGGGATCGATTTTGAGCAATTTTAAATTTGCGATTTTTCAAATTTTCAAACGCTTATATCTCGCTTATTTGCAATGATAGCGCAAAACGAATGCTTATTTAGTATCAACAATAATTATACCTACCACCAGAATTAATGGGGATCGATTTTGAGCAATTTTAAATTTGCGATTTTTCAAATTTTCCAACGCTTACATCTCGCTTATTTGCAATGATAGCGCAAAACGAATGCTTATTTAGTATCAACAATAATTATACCTACCACCAGAATTAATGGGGATCGATTTTGAGCAATTTTAAATTAGCGATTTTTCAAATTTTCAAACGCTTATATCTCGCTTATTTGCAATGATAGCGCAATACGAATGCTTATTTAGTATCAACAATAATTATACCTACCACCAGAATTAATGGGGATCGATTTTGAGCAATTTTAAATTTGCGATTTTTCAAATTTTCAAACGCTTATATCTCGCTTATTTGCAATGATAGCGCAAAACGAATGCTTATTTAGTATCAACAATAATTATACCTACCACCAGAATTAATATGGATCGATTTTGAGCAATTTTAAATTTGCGATTTTTCAAATTTTCAAACGCTTATATCTCGCTTATTTGCAATGATAGCGCAAAACGAATGCTTATTTAGTATCAACAATAATTATACCTACCACCAGAATTAATATGGATCGATTTTGAGCAATTTTAAATTTGCGATTTTTCAAATTTTCAAACGCTTATATCTCGCTTATTTGCAATGATAGCGCAAAACGAATGCTTATTTAGTATCAACAATAATTATACCTACCACCAGAATTAATGGGGATCGATTTTGAGCAATTTTAAATTTGCGATTTTTCAACTTTTCAAACGCTTATATCTCGCTTATTTGCAATGATAGCGCAAAACGAATGCTTATTTAGTATCAACAATAATTATACCTACCACCAGAATTAATGGGGATCGATTTTGAGCAATTTTAAATTTGCGATTTTTCAAATTTTCAAACGCTTGTATCTCGCTTATTTGCAATGATAGCGCAAAACGAATGCTTATTTAGTATCAACAATAATTATACCTACCACCAGAATTAATGGGGATCGATTTTGAGCAATTTTAAATTTGCGATTTTTCAAATTTTCAAACGCTTATATCTCGCTTATTTGCAATGATAGCGCAAAACGAATGCTTATTTAGTATCAACAATAATTATACCTACCACCAGAATTAATGGGGATCGATTTTGAGCAATTTTAAATTTGCGATTTTTCAAAATTTCAAACGCTTATATCTCGCTTATTTGCAATGATAGCGCAAAACGAATGCTTATTTAGTATCAACAATAATTATACCTACCACCAGAATTAATGGGGATCGATTTTGAGCAATTTTAAATTTGCGATTTTTCAAATTTTCAAACGCTTATATCTCGCTTATTTGCAATGATAGCGCAAAACGAATGCTTATTTAGTATCAACAATAATTATACCTACCACCAGAATTAATGGGGATCGATTTTGAGCAATTTTAAATTTGCGATTTTTCAAATTTTCCAACGCTTACATCTCGCTTATTTGCAATGATAGCGCAAAACGAATGCTTATTTAGTATCAACAATAATTATACCTACCACCAGAATTAATGGGGATCGATTTTGAGCAATTTTAAATTAGCGATTTTTCAAATTTTCAAACGCTTATATCTCGCTTATTTGCAATGATAGCGCAATACGAATGCTTATTTAGTATCAACAATAATTATACCTACCACCAGAATTAATGGGGATCGATTTTGAGCAATTTTAAATTTGCGATTTTTCAAATTTTCAAACGCTTATATCTCGCTTATTTGCAATGATAGCGCAAAACGAATGCTTATTTAGTATCAACAATAATTATACCTACCACCAGAATTAATATGGATCGATTTTGAGCAATTTTAAATTTGCGATTTTTCAAATTTTCAAACGCTTATATCTCGCTTATTTGCAATGATAGCGCAAAACGAATGCTTATTTAGTATCAACAATAATTATACCTACCACCAGAATTAATGGGGATCGATTTTGAGCAATTTTAAATTTGCGATTTTTCAAATTTTCAAACGCTTATATCTCGCTTATTTGCAATGATAGCGAGAAACGAATGCTTATTTAGTATCAACAATAATTATACCTACCACCAGAATTAATAAGGATCGATTTTGAGCAATTTTAAATTTGCGATTTTTCAAATTTTCAAACGCTTATATCTCGCTTATTTGCAATGATAGCGCAAAACGAATGCTTATTTAGTATCAACAAAAATTATACCTACCACCAGAATTAATGGGGATCGATTTTGATAAATTTTAAATTTGCGATTTTTCAAATTTTCAAACGCTTATATCTCGCTTATTTGCAATGATAGCGCAAAACGAATGCTTATTTAGTATCAACAATAATTATACCTACCACCAGAATTAATGGGGATCGATTTTGAGCAATTTTAAATTTGCGATTTTTCAAATTTTCAAACGCTTATATCTCGCTTATTTGCAATGATAGCGCAAAACGAATGCTTATTTAGTATCAACAATAATTATACCTACCACCAGAATTAATGGGGATCGATTTTGAGCAATTTTTAATTTGCGATTTTTCAAATTTTCAAACGCTTATATCTCGCTTATTTGCAATGATAGCGCAAAACGAATGCTTATTTAGTATCAACAATAATTATACCTACCACCAGAATTAATGGGGATCGATTTTGAGCAATTTTAGATTTGCGATTTTTCAAATTTTCAAACGCTTATATCTCGCTTATTTGCAATGATAGCGCAAAACGAATGCTTATTTAGTATCAACTATAATTATACCTACCACCAGAATTAATATGGATCGATTTTGAGCAATTTTAAATTTGCGATTTTTCAAATTTTCAAACGCTTATATCTCGCTTATTTGCAATGATAGCGCAAAACGAATGCTTATTTAGTATCAACAATAATTATACCTACCACCAGAATTAATATGGATCGATTTTGAGCAATTTTAAATTTGCGATTTTTCAAATTTTCAAACGCTTATATCTCGCTTATTTGCAATGATAGCGCAAAACGAATGCTTATTTAGTATCAACAATAATTATACCTACCACCAGAATTAATGGGGATCGATATTGAGCAATTTTAATTTTGCGATTTTTCAAATTTTCAAACGCTAATATCTCGCTTATTTGCAATGATAGCGCAAAACGAATGCTTATTTAGTATCAACAATAATTATACCTACCACCAGAATTAATGGGGATCGATTTTGAGCAATTTTAAATTTGCGATTTTTCAAATTTTCAAACGCTTATATCTCGCTTATTTGCAATGATAGCGCAAAACGAATGCTTATTTAGTATCAACAATAATTATACCTACCACCAGAATTAATGGGGATCGATTTTGAGCAATTTTAAATTTGCGATTTTTTAAATTTTCAAACGCTTATATCTCGCTCATTTGCAATGATAGCGCAAAACGAATGCTTATTTAGTATCAACAATAATTATACCTACCACCAGAATTAATGGGGATCGATTTTGAGCAATTTTAAATTTGCGATTTTTCAAATTTTCAAACGCTGATATCTCGCTTATTTGCAATGATAGCGCAAAACGAATGCTTATTTAGTATCAACAATAATTATACCTACCACCAGAATTAATGGGGATCGATTTTGAGCAATTTTAAATTTGCGATTTTTCAAATTTTCAAACGCTTATATCTCGCTTATTTGCAATGATAGCGCAAAACGAATGCTTATTTAGTATCAACAATAATTATACCTACCACCAGAATTAATGGGGATCGATTTTGAGCAATTTTAAATTTGCGATTTTTCAAATTTTCAAACGCTTATATCTCGCTTATTTGCAATGATAGCGCAAAACGAATGCTTATTTAGTATCAACAATAATTATACCTACCACCAGAATTAATGGGGATCGATTTTGAGCAATTTTAAATTTGCGATTTTTCAAATTTTCAAACGCTTATATCTCGCTTATTTGCAATGATAGCGCAAAACGAATGCTTATTTAGTATCAACAATAATTATACCTACCACCAGAATTAATGGGGATCGATTTTGAGCAATTTTAAATTTGCGATTTTTCAAATTTTCAAACGCTTATATCTCGCTTATTTGCAATGATAGCGCAAAACGAATGCTTATTTAGTATCAACAAAAATTATACCTACCACCAGAATTAATGGGGATCGATTTTGAGCAATTTTAAATTTGCGATTTTTCAAATTTTCAAACGCCTATATCTCGCTTATTTGCAATGATAGCGCAAAACGAATGCTTATTTAGTATCAACAATAATTATACCTACCACCAGAATTAATGGGGATCGATTTTGAGCAATTTTAAATTTGCGATTTTTCAAATTTTCAAACGCTTATATCTCGCTTATTTGCAATGATAGCGCAAAACGAATGCTTATTTAGTATCAACAATAATTATACCTACCACCAGAATTAATAGGGATCGATTTTGAGCAATTTTAAATTTGCGATTTTTCAAATTTTCAAACGCTTATATCTCGCTTATTTGCAATGATAGCGCAAAACGAATGCTTATTTAGTATCAACAATAATTATACCTACCACCAGAATTAATGGGGATCGATTTTGAGCAATTTTAGATTTGCGATTTTTCAAATTTTCAAACGCTTATATCTCGCTTATTTGCAATGATAGCGCAAAACGAATGCTTATTTAGTATCAACTATAATTATACCTACCACCAGAATTAATATGGATCGATTTTGAGCAATTTTAAATTTGCGATTTTTCAAATTTTTAAACGCTTATATCTCGCTTATTTGCAATGATAGCGCAAAACGAATGCTTATTTAGTATCAACAATAATTATACCTACCACCAGAATTAATGGGGATCGATTTTGAGCAATTTTTAATTTGCGATTTTTCAAATTTTCAAACGCTTATATCTCGCTTATTTGCAATGATAGCGCAAAACGAATGCTTATTTAGTATCAACAATAATTATACCTACCACCAGAATTAATGGGGATCGATATTGAGCAATTTTAATTTTGCGATTTTTCAAATTTTCAAACGCTTATATCTCGCTTATTTGCAATGATAGCGCAAAACGAATGCTTATTTAGTATCAACAATAATTATACCTACCACCAGAATTAATGGAGATCGATTTTGAGCAATTTTAAATTTGCGATTTTTCAAATTTTCAAACGCTTATATCTCGCTTATTTGCAATGATAGCGCAAAACGAATGCTTATTTAGTATCAACAATAATTATACCTACCACCAGAATTAATGGGGATCGATTTTGAGCAATTTTAAATTTGCGATTTTTCAAATTTTCAAACGCTTATATCTCGCTTATTTGCAATGATAGCGCAAAACGAATGCTTATTTAGTATCAACAATAATTATACCTACCACCAGAATTAAAAGGGATCGATTTTGAGCAATTTTAAATTTGCGATTTTTCAAATTTTCAAACGCTGATATCTCGCTTATTTGCAATGATAGCGCAAAACGAATACTTATTTAGTATCAACAATAATTATACCTACCACCAGAATTAATGGGGATCGATTTTGAGCAATTTTAAATTTGCGATTTTTCAAATTTTCAAACGCTTATATCTCGCTTATTTGCAATGATAGCGCAAAACGATTGCTTATTTAGTATCAACAATAATTATACCTACCACCAGAATTAATGGGGATCGATTTTGAGCAATTTTAAATTTGCGATTTTTCAAATTTTCAAACGCTTATATCTCGCTTATTTGCAATGATAGCGCAAAACGATTGCTTATTTAGTATCAACAATAATTATACCTACCACCAGAATTAATAGGGATCGATTTTGAGCAATTTTAATTTTGCGATTTTTCAAATTTTCAAACGCTTATATCTCGCTAATTTGCAATGATAGCGCAAAACGAATGCTTATTTAGTATCAACAATAATTATACCTACCACCAGAATTAATGGGGATCGATTTTGAGCAATTTTAAGTTTGCGATTTTTATAATTTTCAAACGCTTATATCTCGCTTATTTGCAATGATAGCGCAAAACGAATGCTTATTTAGTATCAACAATAATTATACCTACCACCAGAATTAATGGGGATCGATTTTGAGCAATTTTAAGTTTGCGATTTTTCAAATTTTCAAACGCTTATATCTCGCTTATTTGCAATGATAGCGCAAAACGAATGCTTATTTAGTGTCAACAATAATTATACCTACCACCAGAATTAATGGGGATCGATTTTGAGCAATTTTAAATTTGCGATTTTTCAAATTTTTCCAAACGCTTATATCTCGCTTATTTGCAATGATAGCGCAAAACGAATGCTCATTTAGTATCAACAATAATTATACCTACCACCAGAATTAATGGGGATCGATTTTGAGCAATTTTAAATTTGCGATTTTTCAAATTTTCAAACGCTTATATCTCGCTTATTTGCAATGATAGCGCAAAACGAATGCTCATTTAGTATCAACAATAATTATACCTACCACCAGAATTAATGGGGATCGATTTTGAGCAATTTTAAGTTTGCGATTTTTATAATTTTCAAACGCTTATATCTCGCTTATTTGCAATGATAGCGCAAAACGAATGCTTATTTAGTATCAACAATAATTATACCTACCACCAGAATTAATGGGGATCGATTTTGAGCAATTTTAAATTTGCGATTTTTCAAATTTTTAAACGCTTATATCTCGCTTATTTGCAATGATAGCGCAAAACGAATGCTTATTTAGTATCAACAATAATTATACCTACCACCAGAATTAATGGGGATCGATTTTGAGCAATTTTAAATTTGAGATTTTTCAAATTTTCAAACGCTTATATCTCGCTTATTTGCAATGATAGCGCAAAACGAATGCTTATTTAGTATCAACAATAATTATACCTACCACCAGAATTAATGGGGATCGATTTTGAGCAATTTTTAATTTGCGATTTTTCAAATTTTCAAACGCTTATATCTCGCTTATTTGCAATGATAGCGCAAAACGAATGCTTATTTAGTATCAACAATAATTATACCTACCACCAGAATTAATGGGGATCGATTTTGAGCAATTTTAAATTTGCGATTTTTCAAATTTTCAAACGCTTATATCTCGCTTATTTGCAATGATAGCGCAAAACGAATGCTTATTTAGTATCAACAATAATTATACCTACCACCAGAATTAATGGGGATCGATTTTGAGCAATTTTAAATTTGCGATTTTTCAAATTTTCAAACGCTTATATCTCGCTTATTTGCAATGATAGCGCAAAACGAATGCTTATTTAGTATCAACAATAATTATACCTACCACCAGAATTAATGGGGATCGATTTTGAGCAATTTTAAATTTGCGATTTTTAAATTTTCAAACGCTTATATCTCGCTTATTTGCAATGATAGCGCAAAACGAATGCTTGTTTAGTATCAACAATAATTATACCTACCACCAGAATTAATGAAGATCGATTTTGAGCAATTTTAAATTTGAGATTTTTCAAATTTTCAAACGCTTATATCTCGCTTATATGCAATGATAGCGCAAAACGAATGCTTATTTAGTATCAACAATAATTATACCTACCACCAGAATTTATGGGGATCGATTTTGAGCAATTTTAAATTTGCGATTTTTCAAATTTTCAAACGCTTATATCTCGCTTATTTGCAATGATAGCGCAAAACGAATGCTTATTTAGTATCAACAATAATTATACCTACCACCAGAATTAATAAGGATCGATTTTGAGCAATTTTTAATTTGCGATTTTTCAAATTTTCAAACGCTTATATCTCGCTTATTTGCAATGATAGCGCAAAACGAATGCTTATTTAGTATCAACAATAATTATACCTACCACCAGAATTAATGGGGATCGATTTTGAGCAATTTTAAATTTGCGATTTTTCAAATTTTCAAACGCTTATATCTCGCTTATTTGCAATGATAGCGCAAAACGAATGCTTATTTAGTATCAACAATAATTATACCTACCACCAGAATTAATGGGGATCGATTTTGAGCAATTTTAAATTTGAGATTTTTCAAATTTTCAAACGCTTATATCTCGCTTATTTGCAATGATAGCGCAAAACGAATGCTTATTTAGTATCAACAATAATTATACCTACCACCAGAATTAATGGGGATCGATTTTGAGCAATTTTAAATTTGCGATTTTTCAAATTTTCAAACGCTTATATCTCGCTTATTTGCAATGATAGCGCAAAACGAATGCTTATTTAGTATCAACAATAATTATACCTTCCACGAGAATTAATGGGGATCGATTTTGAGCAATTTTAAATTTGCGATTTTTCAAATTTTCAAACGGTTATATCTCGCTTATTTGCAATGATAGCGCAAAACGAATGCTTATTTAGTATCAACAATAATTATACCTACCACCAGAATTAATGGGGATCGATTTTGAGCAATTTTAAATTTGCGATTTTTCAAATTTACAAACGCTTATATCTCGCTTATTTGCAATGATAGCGCAAAACGAATGCTTATTTAGTATCAACAATAATTATACCTACCACCAGAATTAATGGGGATCGATTTTGAGCAATTTTAAAATTTGCGATTTTTCAAATTTTCAAACGCTTATATCTCGCTTATTTGCAATGATAGCGCAAAGCGAATGCTTATTTAGTATCAACAATAATTATACCTACCACCAGAATTAATGGGGATCGATTTTGAGCAATTTTAAATTTGCGATTTTTCAAATTTTCAAACGCTTATATCTCGCTTATTTGCAATGATAGCGCAAAACGAATGCTTATTTAGTATCAACAATAATTATACCTACCACCAGAATTAATGGGAATCGATTTTGAGCAATTTTAAATTTGCGATTTTTCAAATTTTCAAACGCTTATATCTCGCTTATTTGCAATGATAGCGCAAAACGAATGCTTACTTAGTATCAACAATAATTATACCTACCACCAGAATTAATGGGGATCGATTTTGAGCAATTTTAAATTTGCGATTTTTCAAATTTTCAAACGCTTATATCTCGCTTATTTGCAATGATAGCGCAAAACGAATGCTTATTTAGTATCAACAATAATTATACCTACCACCAGAATTAATGGGGATCGATTTTGAGCAATTTTAAATTTGCGATTTTTCAAATTTTCAAACGCTTATATCTCGCTTATTTGCAATGATAGCGCAAAACGAATGCTTATTTAGTATCAACAATAATTATACCTACCACCAGAATTAATGGGGATCGATTTTGAGCAATTTTAAATTTGCGATTTTTCAAATTTTCAAACGCTTATATCTCGCTTATTTGCAATGATAGCGCAAAACGAATGCTTATTTAGTATCAACAATAATTATACCTACCACCAGAATTAATGGGGATCGATTTTGAGCAATTTTAAATTTGCGATTTTTCAAATTTTCAAACGGTTATATCTCGCTTATTTGCAATGATAGCGCAAAACGAATGCTTATTTAATATCAACAATAATTATACCTACCACCAGAATTAATGGGGATCGATTTTGAGCAATTTTAATATTTGCGATTTTTCAAATTTTCAAACGCTTATATCTCGCTTATTTGCAATGATAGCGCAAAACGAATGCTTATTTAGTATCAACAATAATTATACCTACCACCAGAATTAATGGGGATCGATTTTGAGCAATTTTAAATTTGCGATTTTTCAATATTTTCAAACGCTTATATCTCGCTTATTTGCAATGATAGCGCAAAACGAATGCTTATTTAGTATCAACAATAATTATACCTACCACGAGAATTAATGGGGATCGATTTTGAGCAATTTTAAATTTGCGATTTTTCAAATTTTCAAACGCTTATATCTCGCTTATTTGCAATGATAGCGCAAAACGAATGCTTATTTAGTATCAACAATAATTATACCTACCACGAGAATTAATGGGGATCGATTTTGAGCAATTTTAAATTTGCGATTTTTCAAATTTTCAAACGCTTATATCTCGCTTATTTGCAATGATAGCGCAAAACGAATGCTTATTTAGTATCAACAATAATTATACCTACCACCAGAATTAATGGGGATCGATTTTGAGCAATTTTAAATTTGCGATTTTTCAAATTTTCAAACGCTTATATCTCGCTTATTTGCAATGATAGCGCAAAACGAATGCTTATTTAGTATCAACAATAATTATACCTACCACCAGAATTAATGGGGATCGATTTTGAGCAATTTTAAATTTGCGATTTTTCAAATTTTCAAACGCTTATATCTCGCTTATTTGCAATGATAGCGCAAAACGAATGCTTATTTAGTATCAACAATAATTATACCTACCACCAGAATTAATGGGGATCGATTTTGAGCAATTTTAAATTTGCGATTTTTCAAATTTTCAAACGCTTATATCTCGCTTATTTGCAATGATAGCGCAAAACGAATGCTTATTTAGTATCAACAATAATTATACCTACCACCAGAATTAATGGGGATCGATTTTGAGCAATTTTAAATTTGCGATTTTTCAAATTTTCAAACGCTTATATCTCGCTTATTTGCAATGATAGCGCAAAACGAATGCTTATTTAGTATCAACAATAATTATACCTACCACGAGAATTAATGGGGATCGATTTTGAGCAATTTTAAATTTGCGATTTTTCAAATTTTCAAACGCTTATATCTCGCTTATTTGCAATGATAGCGCAAAACGAATGCTTATTTAGTATCAACAAAAATTATACCTACCACCAGAATTAATGGGGATCGATTTTGAGCAATTTTAAATTTGCGATTTTTCAAATTTTCAAACGCTTATATCTCGCTTATTTGCAATGATAGCGCAAAACGAATGCTTATTTAGTATCAACAATAATTATACCTACCACCAGAATTAATGGGGATCGATTTTGAGCAATTTTAAATTTGCGATTTTTCAAATTTTCAAACGCTTATATCTCGCTTATTTGCAATGATAGCGCAAAACGAATGCTTATTTAGTATCAACAATAATTATACCTACCACCAGAATTAATGAAGATCGATTTTGAGCAATTTTAAATTTGAGATTTTTCAAATTTTCAAACGCTTATATCTCGCTTATATGCAATGATAGCGCAAAACGAATGCTTATTTAGTATCAACAATAATTATACCTACCACCAGAATTTATGGGGATCGATTTTGAGCAATTTTAAATTTGCGATTTTTCACATTTTCAAACGCTTATATCTCGCTTATTTGCAATGATAGCGCAAAACGAATGCTTATTTAGTATCAACAATAATTATACCTACCACCAGAATTAATAAGGATCGATTTTGAGCAATTTTTAATTTGCGATTTTTCAAATTTTCAAACGCTTATATCTCGCTTATTTGCAATGATAGCGCAAAACGAATGCTTATTTAGTATCAACAATAATTATACCTACCACCAGAATTAATAGGGATCGATTTTGAGCAATTTTAAATTTGAGATTTTTCAAATTTTCAAACGCTTATATCTCGCTTATTTGCAATGATAGCGCAAAACGAATGCTTATTTAGTATCAACAATAATTATACCTACCACCAGAATTAATGGGGATCGATTTTGAGCAATTTTAAATTTGAGATTTTTCAAATTTTCAAACGCTTATATCTCGCTTATTTGCAATGATAGCGCAAAACGAATGCTTATTTAGTATCAACAATAATTATACCTACCACCAGAATTAATGGGGATCGATTTTGAGCAATTTTAAATTTGCGATTTTTTAAATTTTCAAACGCTTATATCTCGCTTATTTGCAATGATAGCGCAAAACGAATGCTTATTTAGTATCAACAATAATTATACCTTCCACGAGAATTAATGGGGATCGATTTTGAGCAATTTTAAATTTGCGATTTTTCAAATTTTCAAACGGTTATATCTCGCTTATTTGCAATGATAGCGCAAAACGAATGCTTATTTAGTATCAACAATAATTATACCTACCACCAGAATTAATGGGGATCGATTTTGAGCAATTTTAAATTTGCGATTTTTCAAATTTACAAACGCTTATATCTCGCTTATTTGCAATGATAGCGCAAAACGAATGCTTATTTAGTATCAACAATAATTATACCTACCACCAGAATTAATGGGGATCGATTTTGAGCAATTTTAAATTTGCGATTTTTCAAATTTTCAAACGCTTATATCTCGCTTATTTGCAATGATAGCGCAAAGCGAATGCTTATTTAGTATCAACAATAATTATACCTACCACCAGAATTAATGGGGATCGATTTTGAGCAATTTTAAATTTGCGATTTTTCAAATTTTCAAACGCTTATATCTCGCTTATTTGCAATGATAGCGCAAAACGAATGCTTACTTAGTATCAACAATAATTATACCTACCACCAGAATTAATGGGGATCGATTTTGAGCAATTTTAAATTTGCGATTTTTCAAATTTTCAAACGCTTATATCTCGCTTATTTGCAATGATAGCGCAAAACGAATGCTTATTTAGTATCAACAATAATTATACCTACCACCAGAATTAATGGGGATCGATTTTGAGCAATTTTAAATTTGCGATTTTTTTAATTTTCAAACGCTTATATCTCGCTTATTTGCAATGATAGCGCAAAACGAATGCTTATTTAGTATCAACAATAATTATACCTACCACCAGAATTAATGGGGATCGATTTTGAGCAATTTTAAATTTGCGATTTTTCAAATTTTCAAACGGTTATATCTCGCTTATTTGCAATGATAGCGCAAAACGAATGCTTATTTAATATCAACAATAATTATACCTACCACCAGAATTAATGGGGATCGATTTTGAGCAATTTTAATATTTGCGATTTTTCAAATTTTCAAACGCTTATATCTCGCTTATTTGCAATGATAGCGCAAAACGAATGCTTATTTAGTATCAACAATAATTATACCTACCACCAGAATTAATGGGGATCGATTTTGAGCAATTTTAAATTTGCGATTTTTCAAATTTTCAAACGCTTATATCTCGCTTATTTGCAATGATAGCGCAAAACGAATGCTTATTTAGTATCAACAATAACTATACCTACCACCAGAATTAATGGGGATCGATTTTGAGCAATTTTAAATTTGCGATTTTTCAAATTTTCAAACGCTTATATCTCGCTTATTTGCAATGATAGCGCAAAACGAATGCTTATTTAGTATCAACAATAATTATACCTACCACCAGAATTAATGGGGATCGATTTTGAGCAATTTTAAATTTGCGATTTTTCAAATTTTCAAACGCTTATATCTCGCTTATTTGCAATGATAGCGCAAAACGAATGCTTATTTAGTATCAACAATAATCATACCTACCACCAGAATTAATGGGGATCGATTTTGAGCAATTTTAAATTTGCGATTTTTCAAATTTTCAAACGCTTATATCTCGCTTATTTGCAATGATAGCGCAAAACGAATGCTTATTTAGTATCAACAATAATTATACCTACCACCAGAATTAATGGGGATCGATTTTGAGCAATTTTAAATTTGCGATTTTTCAATATTTTCAAACGCTTATATCTCGCTTATTTGCAATGATAGCGCAAAACGAATGCTTATTTAGTATCAACAATAATTATACCTACCACCAGAATTAATGGGGATCGATTTTGAGCAATTTTAAATTTGCGATTTTTCAAATTTTCAAACGCTTATATCTCGCTTATTTGCAATGATAGCGCAAAACGAATGCTTATTTAGTATCAACAATAATTATACCTACCACCAGAATTAATGGGGATCGATTTTGAGCAATTTTAAATTTGCGATTTTTCAAATTTTCTAACGCTTATATCTCGCTTATTTGCAATGATAGCGCAAAACGAATGCTTATTTAGTATCAACAATAATTATACCTACCACCAGAATTAATGGGGATCGATTTTGAGCAATTTTAAATTTGCGATTTTTCAATATTTTCAAACGCTTATATCTCGCTTATTTGCAATGATAGCGCAAAACGAATGCTTATTTAGTATCAACAATAATTATACCTACCACGAGAATTAATGGGGATCGATTTTGAGCAATTTTAAATTTGCGATTTTTCAAATTTTCAAACGCTTATATCTCGCTTATTTGCAATGATAGCGCAAAACGAATGCTTATTTAGTATCAACAATAATTATACCTACCACCAGAATTAATGTGGATCGATTTTGAGCAATTTTAAATTTGCGATTTTTCAAATTTTCAAACGCTTATATCTCGCTTATTTGCAATGATAGCGCAAAACGAATGCTTATTTAGTATCAACAATAATTATACCTACCACCAGAATTAATGGGGATCGATTTTGAGCAATTTTAAATTTGCGATTTTTCAAATTTTCAAACGCTTATATCTCGCTTATTTGCAATGATAGCGCAAAACGAATGCTTATTTAGTATCAACAATAATTATACCTACCACCAGAATTAATGGGGATCGATTTTGAGCAATTTTAAATTTGCGATTTTTCAAATTTTCAAACGCTTATATCTCGCTTATTTGCAATGATAGCGCAAAACGAATGCTTATTTAGTATCAACAATAATTATACCTACCACCAGAATTAATGGGGATCGATTTTGAGCAATTTTAAATTTGCGATTTTTCAAATTTTCAAACGCTTATATCTCGCTTATTTGCAATGATAGCGCAAAACGAATGCTTATTTAGTATCAACAATAATTATACCTACCACCAGAATTAATGGGGATCGATTTTGAGCAATTTTAAATTTGCGATTTTTCAAATTTTCAAACGCTTATATCTCGCTTATTTGCAATGATAGCGCAAAACGAATGCTTATTTAGTATCAACAATAATTATACCTACCACCAGAATTAATGGGGATCGATTTTGAGCAATTTTAAATTTGCGATTTTTCAAATTTTCAAACGCTTATATCTCGCTTATTTGCAATGATAGCGCAAAACGAATGCTTATTTAGTATCAACAAAAATTATACCTACCACCAGAATTAATGGGGATCGATTTTGAGCAATTTTAAATTTGCGATTTTTCAAATTTTCAAACGCTTATATCTCGCTTATTTGCAATGATAGCGCAAAACGAATGCTTATTTAGTATCAACAATAATTATACCTACCACCAGAATTAATGGGGATCGATTTTGAGCAATTTTAAATTTGCGATTTTTCAAATTTTCAAACGCTTATATCTCGCTTATTTGCAATGATAGCGCAAAACGAATGCTTATTTAGTATCAACAATAATTATACCTACCACCAGGATTAATGGGGATCGATTTTGAGCAATTTTAAATTTGCGATTTTTTAAATTTTCAAACGCTTATATCTCGCTTATTTGCAATGATAGCGCAAAACGAATGCTTATTTAGTATCAACAATAATTATACCTACCACCAGAATTAATGGGGATCGATTTTGAGCAATTTTAAATTTGCGATTTTTCAAATTTTCAAACGCTTATATCTCGCTTATTTGCAATGATAGCGCAAAACGAATGCTTATTTAGTATCAACAATAATTATACCTACCACCAGAATTAATGGGGATCGATTTTGAGCAATTTTAAATTTGCGATTTTTCAAATTTTCAAACGCTTATATCTCGCTTATTTGCAATGATAGCGCAAAACGAATGCTTATTTAGTATCAACAATAATTATACCTACCACCAGAATTAATGGGGATCGATTTTGAGCAATTTTAAATTTGCGATTTTTCAAATTTTCAAACGCTTATATCTCGCTTATTTGCAACGATAGCGCAAAACGAATGCTTATTTAGTATCAACAATAATTATACCTACCACCAGAGTTAATAAGGATCGATTTTGAGCAATTTTAAATTTGCGATTTTTCAAATTTTCAAACGCTTATATCTCGCTTATTTGCAATGATAGCGCAAAACGAATGCTTATTTAGTATCAACAATAATTATACCTACCACCAGAGTTAATGGGGATCGATTTTGAGCAATTTTAAATTTGCGATTTTTCAAATTTTCAAACGCTTATATCTCGCTTATTTGCAATGATAGCGCAAAACGAATGCTTATTTAGTATCAACAATAATTATACCTACCACCAGAATTAATGGGGATCGATTTTGAGCAATTTTAAATTTGCGATTTTTCAAATTTTCAAACGCTTATATCTCGCTTATTTGCAATGATAGCGCAAAACGAATGCTTATTTAGTATCAACAATAATTATACCTACCACCAGAATTAATGGGGATCGATTTTGAGCAATTTTAAATTTGCGATTTTTCAAATTTTCAAACGCTTATATCTCGCTTATTTGCAATGATAGCGCAAAACGAATGCTTATTTAGTATCAACAATAATTATACCTACCACCAGAATTAATGGGGATCGATTTTGAGCAATTTTAAATTTGCGATTTTTCAAATTTTCAAACGCTTATATCTCGCTTATTTGCAATGATAGCGCAAAACGAATGCTTATTTAGTATCAACAATAATTATACCTACCACCAGAATTAATGGGGATCGATTTTGAGCAATTTTAAATTTGCGATTTTTCAAATTTTCAAACGCTTATATCTCGCTTATTTGCAATGATAGCGCAAAACGAATGCTTATTTAGTATCAACAATAATTATACCTACCACCAGAATTAATGGGGATCGATTTTGAGCAATTTTAAATTTGCGATTTTTCAAATTTTCAAACGCTTATATCTCGCTTATTTGCAACGATAGCGCAAAACGAATGCTTATTTAGTATCAACAATAATTATACCTACCACCAGAGTTAATGGGGATCGATTTTGAGCAATTTTAAACTTGCGATTTTTCAAATTTTCAAACGCTTATATCTCGCTTATTTGCAACGATAGCGCAAAACGAATGCTTATTTAGTATCAACAATAATTATACCTACCACCAGAGTTAATGGGGATCGATTTTGAGCAATTTTAAATTTGCGATTTTTCAAATTTTCAAACGCTTATATCTCGCTTATTTGCAATGATAGCGCAAAACGAATGCTTATTTAGTATCAACAATAATTATACCTACCACCAGAATTAATGGGGATCGATTTTGAGCAATTTTAAATTTGCGATTTTTCAAATTTTCAAACGCTTATATCTCGCTTATTTGCAATGATAGCGCAAAACGAATGCTTATTTAGTATCAACAATAATTATACCTACCACCAGAATTAATGGGGATCGATTTTGAGCAATTTTAAATTTGCGATTTTTCAAATTTTCAAACGCTTATATCTCGCTTATTTGCAATGATAGCGCAAAACGAATGCTTATTTAGTATCAACAATAATTATACCTACCACCAGAATTAATGGGGATCGATTTTGAGCAATTTTAAATTTGCGATTTTTCAAATTTTCAAACGCTTATATCTCGCTTATTTGCAATGATAGCGCAAAACGAATGCTTATTTAGTATCAACAATAATTATACCTACCACCAGAATTAATGGGGATCGATTTTGAGCAATTTTAAATTTGCGATTTTTCAAATTTTCAAACGCTTATATCTCGCTTATTTGCAATGATAGCGCAAAACGAATGCTTATTTAGTATCAACAATAATTATACCTACCACCAGAATTAATGGGGATCGATTTTGAGCAATTTTAAATTTGCGATTTTTCAAATTTTCAAACGCTTATATCTCGCTTATTTGCAATGATAGCGCAAAACGAATGCTTATTTAGTATCAACAATAATTATACCTACCACCAGAATTAATGGGGATCGATTTTGAGCAATTTTAAATTTGCGATTTTTCAAATTTTCAAACGCTTATATCTCGCTTATTTGCAATGATAGCGCAAAACGAATGCTTATTTAGTATCGAAAATAATTATACCTACCACCAGAATTAATGGGGATCGATTTTGAGCAATTTTAAATTTGCGATTTTTCAAATGTTCAAACGCTTATATCTCGCTTATTTGCAATGATAGCGCAAAACGAATGCTTATTTAGTATCAACAATAATTATACCTACCACGAGAATTAATGGGGATCGATTTAGAGCAATTTAAAATTTGCGATTTTTCAAATTTTCAAACGCTTATATCTCGCTTATTTGCAATGATAGCGCAAAACGAATGCTTATTTAGTATCAACAATAATTATACCTACCACGAGAATTAATGGGGATCGATTTAGAGCAATTTAAAATTTGCGATTTTTCAAATTTTCAAACGCTTATATCTCGCTTATTTGCAATTATAGCGCAAAACGAATGCTTATTTAGTATCAACAATAATTATACCTACCACCAGAATTAATGGGGATCGATTTTGAGCAATTTTAAATTTGCGATTTTTCAAATTTTCAAACGCTTATATCTCGCTTATTTGCAATGATAGCGCAAAACGAATGCTTATTTAGTATCAACAATAATTATACCTACCACCAGAATTAATGGGGATCGATTTTGAGCAATTTTAAATTTGCGATTTTTCAAATTTTCAAACGCTTATATCTCGCTTATTTGCAATGATAGCGCAAAACGAATGCTTATTTAGTATCAACAATAATTATACCTACCACCAGAATTAATGGGGATCGATTTTGAGCAATTTTAAATTTGCGATTTTTCAAATTTTCAAACGCTTATATCTCGCTTATTTGCAATGATAGCGCAAAACGAATGCTTATTTAGTATCGAAAATAATTATACCTACCACCAGAATTAATGGGGATCGATTTTGAGCAATTTTAAATTTGCGATTTTTCAAATTTTCAAACGCTTATATCTCGCTTATTTGCAATGATAGCGCAAAACGAATGCTTATTTAGTATCAACAATAATTATACCTACCACGAGAATTAATGGGGATCGATTTAGAGCAATTTAAAATTTGCGATTTTTCAAATTTTCAAACGCTTATATCTCGCTTATTTGCAATGATAGCGCAAAACGAATGCTTATTTAGTATCAACAATAATTATACCTACCACGAGAATTAATGGGGATCGATTTTGAGCAATTTTAAATTTGCGATTTTTCAAATTTTCAAACGCTTATGTCTCGCTTATTTGCAATGATAGCGCAAAACGAATGCTTATTTAGTATCAACAATAATTATACCTACCACGAGAATTAATGGGGATCGATTTTGAGCAATTTTAAATTTGCGATTTTTCAAATTTTCAAACGCTTATGTCTCGCTTATTTGCAATGATAGCGCAAAACGAATGCTTATTTAGTATCAACAATAATTATACCTACCACCAGAATTAATGGGGATCGATTTTGAGCAATTTTAAATTTGCGATTTTTCAAATTTTCAAACGCTTATATCTCGCTTATTTGCAATGATAGCGCAAAACGAATGCTTATTTAGTATCAACAATAATTATACCTACCACCAGAATTAATGGGGATCGATTTTGAGCAATTTTAAATTTGCGATTTTTCAAATTTTCAAACGCTTATATCTCGCTTATTTGCAACGATAGCGCAAAACGAATGCTTATTTAGTATCAACAATAATTATACCTACCACCAGAGTTAATAAGGATCGATTTTGAGCAATTTTAAATTTGCGATTTTTCAAATTTTCAAACGCTTATATCTCGCTTATTTGCAATGATAGCGCAAAACGAATGCTTATTTAGTATCAACAATAATTATACCTACCACCAGAGTTAATGGGGATCGATTTTGAGCAATTTTAAATTTGCGATTTTTCAAATTTTCAAACGCTTATATCTCGCTTATTTGCAATGATAGCGCAAAACGAATGCTTATTTAGTATCAACAATAATTATACCTACCACCAGAATTAATGGGGATCGATTTTGAGCAATTTTAAATTTGCGATTTTTCAAATTTTCAAACGCTTATATCTCGCTTATTTGCAATGATAGCGCAAAACGAATGCTTATTTAGTATCAACAATAATTATACCTACCACCAGAATTAATGGGGATCGATTTTGAGCAATTTTAAATTTGCGATTTTTCAAATTTTCAAACGCTTATATCTCGCTTATTTGCAATGATAGCGCAAAACGAATGCTTATTTAGTATCAACAATAATTATACCTACCACCAGAATTAATGGGGATCGATTTTGAGCAATTTTAAATTTGCGATTTTTCAAATTTTCAAACGCTTATATCTCGCTTATTTGCAATGATAGCGCAAAACGAATGCTTATTTAGTATCAACAATAATTATACCTACCACCAGAATTAATGGGGATCGATTTTGAGCAATTTTAAATTTGCGATTTTTCAAATTTTCAAACGCTTATATCTCGCTTATTTGCAATGATAGCGCAAAACGAATGCTTATTTAGTATCAACAATAATTATACCTACCACCAGAATTAATGGGGATCGATTTTGAGCAATTTTAAATTTGCGATTTTTCAAATTTTCAAACGCTTATATCTCGCTTATTTGCAACGATAGCGCAAAACGAATGCTTATTTAGTATCAACAATAATTATACCTACCACCAGAGTTAATGGGGATCGATTTTGAGCAATTTTAAACTTGCGATTTTTCAAATTTTCAAACGCTTATATCTCGCTTATTTGCAATGATAGCGCAAAACGAATGCTTATTTAGTATCAACAATAATTATACCTACCACCAGAGTTAATGGGGATCGATTTTGAGCAATTTTAAATTTGCGATTTTTCAAATTTTCAAACGCTTATATCTCGCTTATTTGCAATGATAGCGCAAAACGAATGCTTATTTAGTATCAACAATAATTATACCTACCACCAGAATTAATGGGGATCGATTTTGAGCAATTTTAAATTTGCGATTTTTCAAATTTTCAAACGCTTATATCTCGCTTATTTGCAATGATAGCGCAAAACGAATGCTTATTTAGTATCAACAATAATTATACCTACCACCAGAATTAATGGGGATCGATTTTGAGCAATTTTAAATTTGCGATTTTTCAAATTTTCAAACGCTTATATCTCGCTTATTTGCAATGATAGCGCAAAACGAATGCTTATTTAGTATCAACAATAATTATACCTACCACCAGAATTAATGGGGATCGATTTTGAGCAATTTTAAATTTGCGATTTTTCAAATTTTCAAACGCTTATATCTCGCTTATTTGCAATGATAGCGCAAAACGAATGCTTATTTAGTATCAACAATAATTATACCTACCACCAGAATTAATGGGGATCGATTTTGAGCAATTTTAAATTTGCGATTTTTCAAATTTTCAAACGCTTATATTTCGCTTATTTGCAATGATAGCGCAAAACGAATGCTTATTTAGTATCAACAATAATTATACCTACCACCAGAATTAATGGGGATCGATTTTGAGCAATTTTAAATTTGCGATTTTTCAAATTTTCAAACGCTTATATCTCGCTTATTTGCAATGATAGCGCAAAACGAATGCTTATTTAGTATCGAAAATAATTATACCTACCACCAGAATTAATGGGGATCGATTTTGAGCAATTTTAAATTTGCGATTTTTCAAATTTTCAAACGCTTATATCTCGCTTATTTGCAATGATAGCGCAAAACGAATGCTTATTTAGTATCAACAATAATTATACCTACCACGAGAATTAATGGGGATCGATTTAGAGCAATTTAAAATTTGCGATTTTTCAAATTTTCAAACGCTTATATCTCGCTTATTTGCAATGATAGCGCAAAACGAATGCTTATTTAGTATCAACAATAATTATACCTACCACGAGAATTAATGGGGATCGATTTTGAGCAATTTTAAATTTGCGATTTTTCAAATTTTCAAACGCTTATGTCTCGCTTATTTGCAATGATAGCGCAAAACGAATGCTTATTTAGTATCAACAATAATTATACCTACCACCAGAATTAATGGGGATCGATTTTGAGCAATTTTAAAATTGCGATTTTTCAAATTTTCAAACGCTTATATCTCGCTTATTTGCAATGATAGCGCAAAACGAATGCTTATTTAGTATCAACAATAATTATACCTACCACGAGAATTAATGGGGATCGATTTTGAGCAATTTTAAATTTGCGATTTTTCAAATTTTCAAACGCTTATATCTCGCTTATTTGCAATGATAGCGCAAAACGAATGCTTATTTAGTATCAACAATAATTATACCTACCACGAGAATTAATGGGGATCGATTTTGAGCAATTTTAAATTTGCGATTTTTCAAATTTTCAAACGCTTATATCTCGCTTATTTGCAATGATAGCGCAAAACGAATGCTTATTTAGTATCAACAATAATTATACCTACCACGAGAATTAATGGGGATCGATTTTGAGCAATTTTAAATTTGCGATTTTTCAAATTTTCAAACGCTTATATCTCGCTTATTTGCAATGATAGCGCAAAACGAATGCTTATTTAGTATCAACAATATTTATACCTACCAACAGAATTAATGGGGATCGATTTTGAGCAATTTTTAATTTGCGATTTTTCAAATTTTCAAACGCTGATATCTCGCTTATTTGCAATGATAGCGCAAAACGAATGCTTATTTAGTATCAACAATAATTATACCTACCACCAGAATTAATACGGATCGATTTTGAGCAATTTTAAATTTGCGATTTTTCAAATTTTCAAACGCTTATATCTCGCTTATTTGCAATGATAGCGCAAAACGAATGCTTATTTAGTATCAACAATAATTATACCTACCACCAGAATTAATGGGGATCGATTTTGAGCAATTTTAAATTTGCGATTTTTCAAATTTTCAAACGCTTATATCTCGCTTATTTGCAATGATAGCGCAAAACGAATGCTTATTTAGTATCAACAATAATTATACCTACCACCAGAATTAATGGGGATCGATTTTGAGCAATTTTAAATTTGCGATTTTTCAAATTTTCAAACGCTTATATCTCGCTTATTTGCAATGATAGCGCAAAACGAATGCTTATTTAGTATCAACAATAATTATACCTACCACCAGAATTAATGGGGATCGATTTTGAGCAATTTTAAATTTGCGATTTTTCAAATTTTCAAACGCTTATATCTCGCTTATTTGCGATGATAGCGCAAAACGAATGCTTATTTAGTATCAACAATAATTATACCTACCACCAGAATTAATGGGGATCGATTTTGAGCAATTTTAAATTTGCGATTTTTCAAATTTTCAAACGCTTATATCTCGCTTATTTGCAATGATAGCGCAAAACGAATGCTTATTTAGTATCAACAATAATTATACCTACCACCAGAATTAATGGGGATCGATTTTGAGCAATTTTAAATTTGCGATTTTTCAAATTTTCAAACGCTTATATCTCGCTTATTTGCAATGATAGCGCAAAACGAATGCTTATTTAGTATCAACAATAATTATACCTACCACCAGAATTAATGGGGATCGATTTTGAGCAATTTTAAATTTGCGATTTTTCAAATTTTCAAACGCTTATATCTCGCTTATTTGCAATGATAGCGCAAAACGAATGCTTATTTAGTATCAACAATAATTATACCTACCACCAGAATTAATGGGGATCGATTTTGAGCAATTTTAAATTTGCGATTTTTCAAATTTTCAAACGCTTATATCTCGCTTATTTGCAATGATAGCGCAAAACGAATGCTTATTTAGTATCAACAATAATTATACCTACCACCAGAATTAATGGGGATCGATTTTGAGCAATTTTAAATTTGCGATTTTTCAAATTTTCAAACGCTTATATCTCGCTTATTTGCAATGATAGCGCAAAACGAATGCTTATTTAGTATCAACAATAATTATACCTACCACCAGAATTAATGGGGATCGATTTTGAGCAATTTTAAATTTGCGATTTTTCAAATTTTCAAACGCTTATATCTCGCTTATTTGCAATGATAGCGCAAAACGAATGCTTATTTAGTATCAACAATAATTATACCTACCACCAGAATTAATGGGGATCGATTTTGAGCAATTTTAAATTTGCGATTTTTCAAATTTTCAAACGCTTATATCTCGCTTATTTGCAATGATAGCGCAAAACGAATGCTTATTTAGTATCAACAATAATTATACCTACCACCAGAATTAATGGGGATCGATTTTGAGCAATTTTAAATTTGCGATTTTTCAAATTTTCAAACGCTTATATCTCGCTTATTTGCAATGATAGCGCAAAACGAATGCTTATTTAGTATCAACAATAATTATACCTACCACCAGAATTAATGGGGATCGATTTTGAGCAATTTTAAATTTGCGATTTTTCAAATTTTCAAACGCTTATATCTCGCTTATTTGCAATGATAGCGCAAAACGAATGCTTATTTAGTATCAACAATAATTATACCTACCACCAGAATTAATGGGGATCGATTTTGAGCAATTTTAAATTTGCGATTTTTCAAATTTTCAAACGCTTATATCTCGCTTATTTGCAATGATAGCGCAAAACGAATGCTTATTTAGTATCGAAAATAATTATACCTACCACCAGAATTAATGGGGATCGATTTTGAGCAATTTTAAATTTGCGATTTTTCAAATTTTCAAACGCTTATATCTCGCTTATTTGCAATGATAGCGCAAAACGAATGCTTATTTAGTATCAACAATAATTATACCTACCACGAGAATTAATGGGGATCGATTTTGAGCAATTTTAAATTTGCGATTTTTCAAATTTTCAAACGCTTATATCTCGCTTATTTGCAATGATAGCGCAAAACGAATGCTTATTTAGTATCAACAATAATTATACCTACCACCAGAATTAATGGGGATCGATTTTGAGCAATTTTAAATTTGCGATTTTTCAAATTTTCAAACGCTTATGTCTCGCTTATTTGCAATGATAGCGCAAAACGAATGCTTATTTAGTATCAACAATAATTATACCTACCACCAGAATTAATGGGGATCGATTTTGAGCAATTTTAAATTTGCGATTTTTCAAATTTTCAAACGCTTATATCTCGCTTATTTGCAATGATAGCGCAAAACGAATGCTTATTTAGTATCAACAATAATTATACCTACCACGAGAATTAATGGGGATCGATTTTGAGCAATTTTAAATTTGCGATTTTTCAAATTTTCAAACGCTTATATCTCGCTTATTTGCAATGATAGCGCAAAACGAATGCTTATTTAGTATCAACAATAATTATACCTACCACGAGAATTAATGGGGATCGATTTTGAGCAATTTTAAATTTGCGATTTTTCAAATTTTCAAACGCTTATATCTCGCTTATTTGCAATGATAGCGCAAAACGAATGCTTATTTAGTATCAACAATAATTATACCTACCACGAGAATTAATAAGGATCGATTTTGAGCAATTTTAAATTTGCGATTTTTCAAATTTTCAAACGCTTATATCTCGCTTATTTGCAATGATAGCGCAAAACGAATGCTTATTTAGTATCAACAATAATTATACCTACCAACAGAATTAATGGGGATCGATTTTGAGCAATTTTAAATTTGCGATTTTTCAAATTTTCAAACGCTGATATCTCGCTTATTTGCAATGATAGCGCAAAACGAATGCTTATTTAGTATCAACAATAATTATACCTACCACCAGAATTAATACGGATCGATTTTGAGCAATTTTAAATTTGCGATTTTTCAAATTTTCAAACGCTTATATCTCGCTTATTTGCAATGATAGCGCAAAACGAATGCTTATTTAGTATCAACAATAATTATACCTACCACCAGAATTAATGGGGATCGATTTTGAGCAATTTTAAATTTGCGATTTTTCAAATTTTCAAACGCTTATATCTCGCTTATTTGCAATGATAGCGCAAAACGAATGCTTATTTAGTATCAACAATAATTATACCTACCACCAGAATTAATGGGGATCGATTTTGAGCAATTTTAAATTTGCGATTTTTCAAATTTTCAAACGCTTATATCTCGCTTATTTGCAATGATAGCGCAATACGAATGCTTATTTAGTATCAACAATAATTATACCTACCACCAGAATTAATGGGGATCGATTTTGAGCAATTTTAAATTTGCGATTTTTCAAATTTTCAAACGCTTATATCTCGCTTATTTGCAATGATAGCGCAAAACGAATGCTTATTTAGTATCAAAAATAATTATACCTACCACCAGAATTAATGGGGATCGATTTTGAGCAATTTTAAATTTGCGATTTTTCAAATTTTCAAACGCTTATATCTCGCTTATTTGCAATGATAGCGCAAAACGAATGCTTATTTAGTATCAACAATAATTATACCTACCACCAGAATTAATGGGGATCGATTTTGAGCAATTTTAAATTTGCGATTTTTCAAATTTTCAAACGCTGATATCTCGCTTATTTGCAATGATAGCGCAAAACGAATGCTTATTTAGTATCAACAATAATTATACCTACCAACAGAATTAATGGGGATCGATTTTGAGCAATTTTAAATTTGCGATTTTTCAAATTTTCAAACGCTTATATCTCGCTTATTTGCAATGATAGCGCAAAACGAATGCTTATTTAGTATCAACAATAATTATACCTACCACCAGAATTAATGGGGATCGATTTTGAGCAATTTTAAATTTGCGATTTTTCAAATTTTCAAACGCTTATATCTCGCTTATTTGCAATGATAGCGCAAAACGAATGCTTATTTAGTATCAACAATAATTATACCTACCACCAGAATTAATGGGGATCGATTTTGAGCAATTTTAAATTTGCGATTTTTCAAATTTTCAAACGCTTATATCTCGCTTATTTGCAATGATAGCGCAAAACGAATGCTTATTTAGTATCAACAATTATTATACCTACCACCAGAATTAATGGGGATCGATTTTGAGCAATTTTAAATTTGCGATTTTTCAAATTTTCAAACGCTTATATCTCGCTTATTTGCAATGATAGCGCAATACGAATGCTTATTTAGTATCAACAATAATTATACCTACCACCAGAATTAATGGGGATCGATTTTGAGCAATTTTAAATTTGCGATTTTTCAAATTTTCAAACGCTTATATCTCGCTTATTTGCAATGATAGCGCAAAACGAATGCTTATTTAGTATCAACAATTATTATACCTACCACCAGAATTAATGGGGATCGATTTTGAGCAATTTTAAATTTGCGATTTTTCAAATTTTCAAACGCTTATATCTCGCTTATTTGCAATGATAGCGCAAAACGAATGCTTATTTAGTATCAAAAATAATTATACCTACCACCAGAATTAATGGGGATTGATTTTGAGCAATTTTAAATTTGCGATTTTTCAAATTTTCAAACGCTTATATCTCGCTTATTTGCAATGATAGCGCAAAAGGAATGCTTATTTAGTATCAACAATAATTATACCTACCACCAGAATTAATGGGGATCGATTTTGAGCAATTTTAAATTTGCGATTTTTCAAATTTTCAAACGCTGATATCTCGCTTATTTGCAATGATAGCGCAAAACGAATGCTTATTTAGTATCAACAATAATTATACCTACCACCAGAATTAATGGGGATCGATTTTGAGCAATTTTAAATTTGCGATTTTTCAAATTTTCAAACGCTTATATCTCGCTTATTTGCAATGATAGCGCAAAACGAATGTTTATTTAGTATCAACAATAATTATACCTACCACCAGAATTAATGGGGATCGATTTTGAGCAATTTTAAATTTGCGATTTTTCAAATTTTCAAACGCTTATATCTCGCTTATTTGCAATGATAGCGCAAAACGAATGCTTATTTAGTATCAACAATAATTATACCTACCACGAGAATTAATGGGGATCGATTTTGAACAATTTTAAATTTGCGATTTTTCAAATTTTCAAACGCTTATATCTCGCTTATTTGCAATGATAGCGCAAAACGAATGCTTATTTAGTATCAACAATAATTATACCTACCACCAGAATTAATGGGGATCGATTTTGAGCAATTTTAAATTTGCGATTTTTCAAATTTTCAAACGCTTATATCTCGCTTATTTGCAATGATAGCGCAAAACGAATGCTTATTTAGTATCAACAATAATTATACCTACCACCAGAATTAATAGGGATCGATTTTGAGCAATTTTAAATTTGCGATTTTTCAAATTTTCAAACGCTTATATCTCGCTTATTTGCAATGATAGCGCAAAACGAATGCTTATTTAGTATCAACAATAATTATACCTACCACCAGAATTAATGGGGATCGATTTTGAGCAATTTTAAATTTGCGATTTTTCAAATTTTCAAACGCTTATATCTCGCTTATTTGCAATGATAGCGCAAAACGAATGCTTATTTAGTATCAACAATAATTATACCTACCACCAGAGTTAATGGGGATCGATTTTGAGCAATTTTAAATTTGCGATTTTTCAAATTTTCAAACGCTTATATCTCGCTTATTTGCAATGATAGCGCAAAACGAATGCTTATTTAGTATCAACAATAATTATACCTACCACCAGAATTAATGGGGATCGATTTTGAGCAATTTTAAATTTGCGATTTTTCAAATTTTCAAACGCTTATATCTCGCTTATTTGCAATGATAGCGCAAAACGAATGCTTATTTAGTATCAACAATAATTATACCTACCACCAGAATTAATGGGGATCGATTTTGAGCAATTTTAAATTTGCGATTTTTCAAATTTTCAAACGCTTATATCTCGCTTATTTGCAATGATAGCGCAAAACGAATGCTTATTTAGTATCAACAATAATTATACCTACCACCAGAATTAATGGGGATCGATTTTGAGCAATTTTAAATTTGCGATTTTTCAAATTTTCAAACGCTTATATCTCGCTTATTTGCAATGATAGCGCAAAACGAATGCTTATTTAGTATCAACAATAATTATACCTACCACCAGAATTAATGCGGATCGATTTTGAGCAATTTTAAATTTGCGATTTTTCAAATTTTCAAACGCTTATATCTCGCTTATTTGCAATGATAGCGCAAAACGAATGCTTATTTAGTATCAACAATAATTATACCTACCACCAGAATTAATGGGGATCGATTTTGAGCAATTTTAAATTTGCGATTTTTCAAATTTTCAAACGCTTATATCTCGCTTATTTGCAATGATAGCGCAAAACGAATGCTTATTTAGTATCAATAATAATTATACCTACCACCAGAATTAATGGGGATCGATTTTGAGCAATTTTAAATTTGCGATTTTTCAAATTTTCAAACGCTTATATCTCGCTTATTTGCAATGATAGCGCAAAACGAATGCTTATTTAGTATCGAAAATAATTATACCTACCACCAGAATTAATGGGGATCGATTTTGAGCAATTTTAAATTTGCGATTTTTCAAATTTTCAAACGCTTATATCTCGCTTATTTGCAATGATAGCGCAAAACGAATGCTTATTTAGTATCAACAATAATTATACCTACCACGAGAATTAATGGGGATCGATTTTGAGCAATTTTAAATTTGCGATTTTTCAAATTTTCAAACGCTTATATCTCGCTTATTTGCAATGATAGCGCAAAACGAATGCTTATTTAGTATCAACAATAATTATACCTACCACGAGAATTAATGGGGATCGATTTTGAGCAATTTTAAATTTGCGATTTTTCAAATTTTCAAACGCTTATGTCTCGCTTATTTGCAATGATAGCGCAAAACGAATGCTTATTTAGTATCAACAATAATTATACCTACCACCAGAATTAATGGGGATCGATTTTGAGCAATTTTAAATTTGCGATTTTTCAAATTTTCAAACGCTTATATCTCGCTTATTTGCAATGATAGCGCAAAACGAATGCTTATTTAGTATCAACAATAATTATACCTACCACGAGAATTAATGGGGATCGATTTTGAGCAATTTAAATTTGCGATTTTTCAAATTTTCAAACGCTTATATCTCGCTTATTTGCAATGATAGCGCAAAACGAATGCTTATTTAGTATCAACAATAATTATACCTACCACCAGAATTAATGGGGATCGATTTTGAGCAATTTTAAATTTGCGATTTTTCAAATTTTCAAACGCTTATATCTCGCTTATTTGCAATGATAGCGCAAAACGAATGCTTATTTAGTATCAACAATAATTATACCTACCACGAGAATTAATGTGGATCGATTTTGAGCAATTTTAAATTTGCGATTTTTCAAATTTTCAAACGCTTATATCTCGCTTATTTGCAATGATAGCGCAAAACGAATGCTTATTTAGTATCAACAATAATTATACCTACCAACAGAATTAATGGGGATCGATTTTGAGCAATTTTAAATTTGCGATTTTTCAAATTTTCAAACGCTGATATCTCGCTTATTTGCAATGATAGCGCAAAACGAATGCTTATTTAGTATCAACAATAATTATACCTACCACCAGAATTAATACGGATCGATTTTGAGCAATTTTAAATTTGCGATTTTTCAAATTTTCAAACGCTTATATCTCGCTTATTTGCAATGATAGCGCAAAACGAATGCTTATTTAGTATCAACAATAATTATACCTACCACCAGAATTAATGGGGATCGATTTTGAGCAATTTTAAATTTGCGATTTTTCAAATTTTCAAACGCTTATATCTCGCTTATTTGCAATGATAGCGCAAAACGAATGCTTATTTAGTATCAACAATAATTATACCTACCACGAGAATTAATGGGGATCGATTTTGAACAATTTTAAATTTGCGATTTTTCAAATTTTCAAACGCTTATATCTCGCTTATTTGCAATGATAGCGCAAAACGAATGCTTATTTAGTATCAACAATAATTATACCTACCACCAGAATTAATGGGGATCGATTTTGAGCAATTTTAAATTTGCGATTTTTCAAATTTTCAAACGCTTATATCTCGCTTATTTGCAATGATAGCGCAAAACGAATGCTTATTTAGTATCTACAATAATTATACCTACCACCAGAATTAATGGGGATCGATTTTGAGCAATTTTAAATTTGCGATTTTTCAAATTTTCAAACGCTTATATCTCGCTTATTTGCAATGATAGCGCAAAACGAATGCTTATTTAGTATCAACAATAATTATATCTACCACCAGAATTAATGGGGATCGATTTTGAGCAATTTTAAATTTGCGATTTTTTAAAATTTTCAAACGCTTATATCTCGCTTATTTGCAATGATAGCGCAAGACGAATGCTTATTTAGTATCAACAATAATTATACCTACCACCAGAGTTAATGGGGATCGATTTTGAGCAATTTTAAATTTGCGATTTTTCAAATTTTCAAACGCTTATATCTCGCTTATTTGCAATGATAGCGCAAAACGAATGCTTATTTAGTATCAACAATAATTATACCTACCACCAGAATTAATATGGATCGATTTTGAGCAATTTTAAATTTGCGATTTTTCAAATTTTCAAACGCTTATATCTCGCTTATTTGCAATGATAGCGCAAAACGAATGCTTATTTAGTATCAACAATAATTATACCTACCACTAGAGTTAATGGGGATCGATTTTGAGCAATTTTAAATTTGCGATTTTTCAAATTTTCAAACGCTTATATCTCGCTTATTTGCAATGATAGCGCAAAACGAATGCTTATTTAGTATCAACAATAATTATACCTACCACCAGAATTAATGGGGATCGATTTTGAGCAATTTTAAATTTGCGATTTTTCAAATTTTCAAACGCTTATATCTCGCTTATTTGCAATGATAGCGCAAAACGAATGCTTATTTAGTATCAACAATAATTATACCTACCACTAGAGTTAATGGGGATCGATTTTGAGCAATTTTAAATTTGCGATTTTTCAAATTTTCAAACGCTTATATCTCGCTTATTTGCAATGATAGCGCAAAACGAATGCTTATTTAGTATCAACAATAATTATACCTACCACCAGAATTAATGGGGATCGATTTTGAGCAATTTTAAATTTGCGATTTTTCAAATTTTCAAACGCTTATATCTCGCTTATTTGCAATGATAGCGCAAAACGAATGCTTATTTAGTATCAACAATAATTATACCTACCACTAGAGTTAATGGGGATCGATTTTGAGCAATTTTAAATTTGCGATTTTTCAAATTTTCAAACGCTTATATCTCGCTTATTTGCAATGATAGCGCAAAACGAATGCTTATTTAGTATCAACAATAATTATACCTACCACTAGAGTTAATGGGGATCGATTTTGAGCAATTTTAAATTTGCGATTTTTCAAATTTTCAAACGCTTATATCTCGCTTATTTGCAATGATAGCGCAAAACGAATGCTTATTTAGTATCAACAATAATTATACCTACCACTAGAGTTAATGGGGATCGATTTTGAGCAATTTTAAATTTGCGATTTTTCAAATTTTCAAACGCTTATATCTCGCTTATTTGCAATGATAGCGCAAAACGAATGCTTATTTAGTATCAACAATAATTATACCTACCACCAGAATTAATGGGGATCGATTTTGAGCAATTTTAAATTTGCGATTTTTCAAATTTTCAAACGCTTATATCTCGCTTATTTGCAATGATAGCGCAAAACGAATGCTTATTTAGTATCAACAATAATTATACCTACCACTAGAGTTAATGGGGATCGATTTTGAGCAATTTTAAATTTGCGATTTTTCAAATTTTCAAACGCTTATATCTCGCTTATTTGCAATGATAGCGCAAAACGAATGCTTATTTAGTATCAACAATAATTATACCTACCACCAGAATTAATGGGGATCGATTTTGAGCAATTTTAAATTTGCGATTTTTCAAATTTTCAAACGCTTATATCTCGCTTATTTGCAATGATAGCGCAAAACGAATGCTTATTTAGTATCAACAATAATTATACCTACCACCAGAATTAATGGGGATCGATTTTGAGCAATTTTAAATTTGCGATTTTTCAAATTTTCAAACGCTTATATCTCGCTTATTTGCAATGATAGCGCAAAACGAATGCTTATTTAGTATCAACAATAATTATACCTACCACCAGAATTAATGGGGATCGATTTTGAGCAATTTTAAATTTGCGATTTTTCAAATTTTCAAACGCTTATATCTCGCTTATTTGCAATGATAGCGCAAAACGAATGCTTATTTAGTATCAACAATAATTATACCTACCACCAGAATTAATGGGGATCGATTTTGAGCAATTTTAAATTTGCGATTTTTCAAATTTTCAAACGCTTATATCTCGCTTATTTGCAATGATAGCGCAAAACGAATGCTTATTTAGTATCAACAATAATTATACCTACCACCAGAATTAATGGGGATCGATTTTGAGCAATTTTAAATTTGCGATTTTTCAAATTTTCAAACGCTTATATCTCGCTTATTTGCAATGATAGCGCAAAACGAATGCTTATTTAGTATCAACAATAATTATACCTACCACCAGAATTAATGGGGATCGATTTTGAGCAATTTTAAGTTTGCGATTTTTCAAATTTTCAAACGCTTATATCTCGCTTATTTGCAATGATAGCGCAAAACGAATGCTTATTTAGTATCAACAATAATTATACCTACCACCAGAATTAATGGAGATCGATTTTGAGCAATTTTAAATTTGCGATTTTTCAAATTTTCAAACGCTTATATCTCGCTTATTTGCAATGATAGCGCAAAACGAATGCTTATTTAGTATCAACAATAATTATACCTACCACCAGAATTAATGGGGATCGATTTTGAGCAATTTTAAATTTGCGATTTTTCAAATTTTCAAACGCTTATATCTCGCTTATTTGCAATGATAGCGCAAAACGAATGCTTATTTAGTATCAACAATAATTATACCTACCACCAGAATTAATGGGGATCGATTTTGAGCAATTTTAAATTTGCGATTTTTCAAATTTTCAAACGCTTATATCTCGCTTATTTGCAATGATAGCGCAAAACGAATGCTTATTTAGTATCAACAATAATTATACCTACCACCAGAATTAATGGGGATCGATTTTGAGCAATTTTAAATTTGCGATTTTTCAAATTTTCAAACGCTTATATCTCGCTTATTTGCAATGATAGCGCAAAACGAATGCTTATTTAGTATCAACAATAATTATACCTACCACCAGAATTAATATGGATCGATTTTGAGCAATTTTAAATTTGCGATTTTTCAAATTTTCAAACGCTTATATCTCGCTTATTTGCAATGATAGCGCAAAACGAATGCTTATTTAGTATCAACAATAATTATACCTACCACCAGAGTTAATGGGGATCGACTTTGAGCAATTTTAAATTTGCGATTTTTCAAATTTTCAAACGCTTATATCTCGCTTATTTGCAATGATAGCGCAAAACGAATGCTTATTTAGTATCAACAATAATTATACCTACCACCAGAATTAATGGGGATCGATTTTGAGCAATTTTAAATTTGCGATTTTTCAAATTTTCAAACGCTTATATCTCGCTTATTTGCAATGATAGCGCAAAACGAATGCTTATTTAGTATCAACAATAATTATACCTACCACCAGAATTAATGGGGATCGATTTTGAGCAATTTTAAATTTGCGATTTTTCAAATTTTCAAACGCTTATATCTCGCTTATTTGCAATGATAGCGCAAAACGAATGCTTATTTAGTATCAACAATAACTATACCTACCACCAGAATTAATAGGGATCGATTTTGAGCAATTTTAAATTTGCGATTTTTCAAATTTTCAAACGCTTATATCTCGCTTATTTGCAATGATAGCGCAAAACGAATGCTTATTTAGTATCAACAATAATTATACCTACCACCAGAATTAATGGGGATCGATTTTGAGCAATTTTAAATTTGCGATTTTTCAAATTTTCAAACGCTTATATCTCGCTTATTTGCAATGATAGCGCAAAACGATGCTTATTTAGTATCAACAATAATTATACCTACCACCAGAATTAATGGGGATCGATTTTGAGCAATTTTAAATTTGCGATTTTTCAAATTTTCAAACGCTTATATCTCGCTTATTTGCAATGATAGCGCAAAACGAATGCTTATTTAGTATCAACAATAATTATACCTACCACCAGAATTAATGGGGATCGATTTTGAGCAATTTTAAATTTGCGATTTTTCAAATTTTCAAACGCTTATATCTCGCTTATTTGCAATGATAGCGCAAAACGAATGCTTATTTAGTATCAACAATAATTATACCTACCACCAGAATTAATGATGATCGATTTTGAGCAATTTTAAATTTGCGATTTTTCAAATTTTCAAACGCTTATATCTCGCTTATTTGCAATGATAGCGCAAAACGAATGCTTATTTAGTATCAACAATAATTAT